>JAQIVE010002500.1:0-19674 GCA_034698285.1 Sminthurinus bimaculatus | reverse complement strand
AAACAAAGTCGATGCAAAAACTCGAAAAACCTTCCTCGGGAGTTAATTAATTACAATTAACTGGTCAATTAAAAAAATTATTTAGTGATCATATGATAATGTCCGAAAGTGTCTCTACAAGTTGGTATAAAGATCTCTTTTCTACGTGAAAAACTCAAAAAGTTAGGGATGCCCCTACAAGGGCAAAAAACATTTTTTCTCTGAAAAGTCCTAATGGAAATTTTAATTGTACCCTTAAATTATAAGTTACAGCTTCTCGTTTTTTACATAGTACTATACAATGACTATTTTTATTTATTTTTAACTACCTTAGATTGCCGATACGTTTGTACGTTCTAAAAATGAAGAGGGAAACAGTAGATCAAAATCTATCCTTGAAGAAAAAGAAACGAATAATGCAAATAGTAAATTATCCAATATACTCGTGAAATATTTAGACTATATGGTACACCCCCGTGAAATCCAACTAATAAACGAAATGTCTCAACAGCCGAACAACAATAGCTCTAAAGGCAGTAGCAGTGATAGTAGTATTAGTAGTTTTTTTATTGATGACGACCCCGAAGAGGAATTAGTCTTGTATAAATTAGACATATTATGTAGTCAACAACTACATGACGAAGCTAGTACGATGAAAGTTTTGGAAAATTTTGAACAAACTAAATTAAAGCTGAAAGAGGTTGTAGTTTCAGAAAAGAAAACAAGTATTCTAAAATTCCGTGCCATTAAAGTCAAATATCTCTTGTTTCTGAAACTAGTCTTGGAAAAAAGAATGCTCGAAAGTTTAGATTCGTTAATTACAAATCAAATGGATTTCATAATCAAATCGAATAATGCCACATCATTTGGGTTCCTTGTAAGGATAAGTTTCTATATGTACTTTTATAGTAATATTATAATTTTGTTTTGGTCATATCATTAAAATGTAATCACGCCTAGCAAGTAAGTATATATGTGAGACAAATCTGTTTTGAATATTCCATTTTCTAGAGTTCGCCCAGGATTATTGGACACTACTTTAAAACACTCTTGGAGAACACTATGGCACCGGAATGAAAAAATACATATACATACATTGGATAGTACGTATAGAATAATGAGACATTGTTTGCATTAGACACTTTGCGTTCGCCCTTCCTTGTAAAACTTGTAGAACTTATAAAACATGCTTTAGTGAATGGCATAAGGCATAAGGCATAGGTTTTATAAGTAAGGGCGAACGCAAAGTGTCTGTTATTTGTATATTTGTCCAAAGCAGGAATGATTCGAATTTTCACAGTGTTGTTGCTATCCTTCTCAAAAAAAGAGCATTGAATTAAAACTGCACATTACACATCACATATTACACTATTAGACTTAAAGTAGTCTTATTGTTGGTTTCAAGTTTCAAGACTGAAGCATGATGTATTCTGTATTCTAATAAGATTAACGATATAGGCGGAATAGTTCTTTACAATTCAATTAAAAATATATTAAAATGTCCTCATGTACCTTATTCAGATAAGTGCGCAATTACTTTTGTGTAATGCAACAAAATTGTATCATATTTACTAAATTTTTTTACAATAATAAATCCTTTTGATACATACATACTTACTACTTAGTACATCGTATAGTAACGTACATACGACTTTTTCTCGCTTTCTCCTTGATTGCCCGGCCGTATGCTGTCAGCGTGTGTTGAATTACAAATAAAATTCCCATTCAAATCATATTATTATCTTCATCTGTAACACGGATATTATAACGAAATAAAACCGTAGTGAATTTCCCAAAAAGGTCATGTTGTTCAACGTATAAAGGTTATATAAGTAAAGTGGAATAATAAGATATAAAGTACATTCAGTTATATGTATCAGTTTCTAGAAGATAAAAGATAACTATCAATATAAGTACTTGACCAAACCATGATATTGTAACTAACTGTGAACCAAGGGAAGTATAATATGGAATACGAATAATATTATGTATTAGAGAGTTTTGTAGTTGTTTTGTTTAATTTATTTTAGATTTAAACACATCACATTTTATCATTTTTAGTTTGTTAATTACTTGTGTGCAAAAATTTCGAGGATTATTGAGTTATTGAGTCTATAAAACGAAAAGTTTTATGTTTTATGCTAAAAACCCATAAAGGTTGTGAAATAGTCTCATAATGGCATCAAAAAGTAATAAACAATCATTCGTGATTCACGAGATAAGTGACAAAAGTGCTTTCCCAAATTTTTCAAAGCCTGAAATCCTGGGATGTTTCTCCTTAGACTCTAATCGAGTGTACAAGGAAGGACCAGAGTTTTTAAAATTTTGTAAAGCTTTTCAAAACAAAGAAAAGAAGGTAAAATTTGACTTAGATGATAATTGTGTCGAGGGCTCAATAGAAGATGAAGAAGCTCAACTAAAGGAAACATCCGAGTTAGTTCACTTACTTCATTGGATCAATACACATTCCTCTTTGTTTCAACAACTACGTCCACATTTTGTCCTCTATAGAGGTCTCATGTCCAAAATTCTGGGGTTGGTGCATTACATAATATTCAATAATACTATAAGTAATGATTCCCTTTAACTCAGCTTCAACTAATTATAAAACTATTAAACATATTACTGTACCTATTGCCTATACTATGTTCAATGTATGTATTAATTACTTTCCCATACTTTTTAAATTATAGAACCCCGTATGAAGAACGTGAATCCTGGACAGTAGCAGCGATGCACAAAAACGGCACAACCTATTTAAGGAACATTGAAACTGCAGAGTCTATTTTATCAAGAGAACAGTATAATTCACAACCGAGACTGCGAAAAATGGCAGCCTGGGGACATAAATTCGAAAGTTATTTACTGGCAGGTTTGTTAACAATAATTATTAATTATTAGCAAAATATGCGAGTAACTTGCAGCAAACCAGATATTTTCAATTTTCAATATCAAACTTTAGAAAATTAAATGGTTTTTGCTTACATGACGTATTATCAACTTTTTGGGAATGCTCCACTGACTTTTAAAAGTCTATTATTGGCTATTTACCTAAAAGAAAATTCCTTAATGGAAAGTAATTAGTAATTATTTTTTATAAAATGTATATTTATGTAAGTATCTGTGCTTAAATACGTATGTACTTACATATGTTGTTTGATTTCAGATGAGCCAGGTGGAAAACCAAATCCTGAAGATACAACGAAAAAGGAATGTAATGTAGTTTATCGAACAAAACTTAACGACCATAAAATATTATACGCTGCTGAATTAGGTAATTACATGGGAATATACATAATTATTAAAATGCTCTTCGGAAAATATGGTGGCCCTTAAAAGGGCCGTTGGTTATAAGATGTTATTTAGTCAGATGGTTACTCGACTTTCATTCTGGGTGGTCTCTGTGCTTAATTAGATGGAGTATGGTGGGAATCGGGAAGTGATATAAATCCAAAACTCAACCCTGAAAAGTTATCAAAGTGTAAACTAATAGAGCTGAAAACCACAAGACATTTCCCTTATGAAGAAATGCCTACCAATTTTCGTAAATTCAGTTTAAGAAAATGGTGGATTCAATCGTTTACAGCAGGAATTTCAGACATCGTCGTAGGTAAATGGACTTTATTTAAATGTCATTTGAAAATCAACATCACCATCACTAAAATATACACATATTATGCATATTACTCCAGATGTTCAATATAATGAGCAGAATCTGGAGTAACTATATACGGAGATTTTCAAAAGTACAGAAGTAAAACAACAACTACAACAATTAAACATTCTGTGGTATATACCATTACTATGGGTTTAAAATAAAATGTTAAGGATTTTTTACACATTTTTATGATATGATGTGTATTTTTTGGTACAGGCTTTCGTGATGATGAAGGATTTGTAAATAAACTCCAAGTAATGCCACTTCATGAACTACCGAAATCCGGAGTGGTAAGTGTAATAGTAAATAGTAACTATTAATAAAGAATGATCTTAGTTTTTGAATTCATCTTGTTATAAATATTAATAAAAATTACTGTTACATATTGCAGTAACTAATAGCAATAATGCTAATTTAACATTTCTGATTTGTGATTTTTATTCTTTTTTCAAGGGTTGGAGTGGTAATGTTTGTTTCAATTTCCTATCGAATTTCTTATCTGAGGTCAAGCGAGTGGTAAAGGACGATGAAGAAGCGGTTTACGTATTTGAGTACGAGCCAAATAAACGCAAACGACTAGGCGATCGACAAATAAATCATCGTATTGATAATAGTATCAAAGTCCTTCCAAATCTTATATAACTACTTTAATTACTCGTATAGACAAACGCCTAACTTTTAAATAAATTTGGATTTGCTTGACGCTAGGTATTGAAAAAACCAACATACTTTGACCAAGAATCCGTACTCGTTAAATCCATACGTACGGATTCTTTGACAATAAGTGTCCAATTGACACTTACGTGTCATCTACCATAAACATCAAAATGAACATTTATTTTACCTATGTATTTACCTTGAGCCATGTTTCCTTTCCACATTTTTAAGCATTTGTTTATACGAGTAATAAACGCTGATAATTAAGAGGTGGACCTTTTGCATTTTATATAGCATGCTAATTATCATCGCCGTCCCCATAAATACATGTTTCTCTTGTAATATTAATAATAATAATCATTATTCTCATTAAATTTAAGCCTTTGCACAAGATTTATATTACGCTACCTATATAAGTCATGTACATTCTGTTGTACATGCATAAAAAATATGAAACATTAAATATTTATTTCTCAAATTAAAAGGAAATACACAGTACATACTGATACTTTTTACCTTGTTATCAAAGTACTGTAAGCGTACATACTCATGTATATATTATTGTTATAATTATTAGAATAGTTGCTACTTTAAATGATGGTAGATACTACAGCTACCTGAATTTGTTCTTTTTGCTGACAATAGCACTAAACACAATTAAATGGATCAAAAGATGAACTTAATGTTATGCTTTCTATTAGAAAATTTATAAGATTGATAAATTCCATCGGCAATCAAATAAATTGTGCTGTATTCCTGAAGACTTTATAATATTCTATTATTTTGTAATTATTGCATTTATTGGGGGGTATTTCGTTTCTATTCACATTTAAACTATACCATTATTTTAATATAATTTTTGGTAAAATATTATCATTACGGGGGTTCTATATTAAATAAGAAAAATTTAATCGTACAAAAACTTCAATTTTCATTTTGAGAAATAAAAATTAAAAATAACTCATTTAATAATAACAGTATAATAAATTATAATATTGGCATTATTTAAATCATTCATAATATAGCTCATTAATTTGGTAACAGTGGGAGCACATCTACATTTCTTTGTAAAAATATGTAGTTGGCAAAATAGTCTTATTTTCTACAATAACATGAACTATATATACTGTATAGTGTATACATGTACAAATTACATTTTTACTATACAAGTACATACTTAGTTTTGTAAGTATAAAGTAAAATTCAACATATTGTGGTAGCAATAATAATATACGTATAACAAGTAATAGCATTAAATAACGTCAATTATTTTTTATAATATATTATAGGATACATACCAAAATAATAGCCGTGTGTAGACAAAACAAATACCTATATATTCATATTTACGGACGTTATAAATATTAATCTTGGCAGAAATTTTGTAGTTAATTAGGTGCATTTATTTTTTAGTCCACTATTTGAACAAAGGGCACTAATAAGAAGTTTGCATAAGTGTGCATACACTACACATTACACATCATACATATATTATAATACATATAAAATCAAAGCTTCCTCGAGTATCCACTAAATCAAGGCTTAACCTGAACCTGAAGTAACGTGTAATAATTCATTCAGAGGTTAATGTTGCTATTATGAAAACAGTTATATTTATATAAGTCTTATCGTTTGAACATTATGGAAAAATATGACGCTTCATATCGCTTAAAATAGCTACGTTCAAATTTAATATTGTAAGCATCATAATACCAAGTAACAAATAATTTAATAATGCACGACCGAGATATGGAATGATTATGGTATGAAAGACTATAATCAATTATTGTGGACGTTTAATCTGACACGCCTTTCATACCCCTTATCCTAAACAATTCCTTTTGTTTATCACTTATTACAATAATATATAATAACTACATTATTAGTATTATGATGATATTATAAATCTTACTATGTGGGATGCTTTTCGGTTTGATGTTTTTGTAGGCCAGTCACTGAGCCATATGGAATGTAGCCACACTCTACGCAAACATAGAATTTAGTATCGGGATGATCTTTCACTCTATGAAGGTACAACTCTTTCATTGACGAAAATTCTTTACCGCACTGACAAGGGTATTTTACCTCGCTTTCACTCTGAGCAGACTTTCGTCCTCTTCTGGTCCCTGAATTCTGGGGTTTACTGACGAGTTGATTACTTTCTTTTGCACCATTTTTTCGTTGTCTAGGAGTATAATATACTTTTGCGTCTTCGTCTTCTTGGTCATCTTCATCATCTTCTCCATCATTATAGCCGTTGTCATCGTCATCATCATCTTTAACTTTGTGACGACGTGATTTTGATCTTAGAGAAACTTTGGGAGGTTGACCAGTCCTCTTCCTTACAGTCCGTGAATTAGACTGAACCACTGGTGCGCTGATAACGGAAGTTGCTACTATACTACTACCATTGTAACTATTGTTTGGAGACTCTGCATGATATGTCTTCATGTGATTGTATAGTGTAATGGCATCAGTGAAAAGTTGTCGACAAGAGACTGGCTTCCGATTCTTCTTGGCATGAGGAGTTTGACCAGGGCAGCCAAAATTACGCTTCTCTGGATTACCATGCCTTTCTTTGATGTGCGAGATCACTAATGGCTCATCATATTCTTTCTTTCCACAAACCGGGCATGTGAAAATTTTCTTGTCCCCCAATTTCGTTGTGGATGCATCAGAGGACTCTTGAATATTTAACTTTTCTGAATGGTCACTTAAAATATGAAGCTTAAGATCATTGTCAGTAATAAATGATTTAGGACAGCTGCTACACTTATAACCTATAGAAAGTTTCGACTCTGATTTTTGCTTGGTGGAAAGTTTTACTTTCCCTTCTTCCTTGCCCTTGCTTGGCGAATCTTGACTTCGCGATGAAGCCCTTGTATTATGAACTCTTGATGCCAAATCACTCTTTTGCGACGTTTGACTTGCTTCAACAGGATTTTGTACTTCCGTTCTGCTTGGTATAATCAATAAAACAAAAAAATGTTTTAATACAGTGATATAGATATATAATTAAAAATATAACTCTAAATGATTCAATTATTTAAGAAAAGTATAGATTATAGATGGCTAAATAAATCATATTGAAATAAAAAACACAAGTTGCATCCTATTGTAAAAAATATGTAAAGAAAGCAATTTACGGGGAATGTGGGTGGAGCTCTGGAAAACTGTTTGTCCTTTGTGATGGAGAAATAGGCGGGTTGGCCTCAAGACACGGAGGACTTTCTTCGTCAACACTCACAAGTCCACTATTTACGGCCTTTTCACTTCGTGTATTAATTTTAGTTTCATTTCTAAAATTCAGAAAATTATAGACAAAAAATCTTTTAGTTAGTGCATAGTAACGAATAGGCAAACTACAGTAATAATATTATCATTAATTACATTTCACACATTTCATGACGGTCATTAATACAAATCAATCAGATGATATATTATGGTTCTACTACACAAGCGCATACAAAGTAAAAACCTACCGTAGTTGACAATGATTCTCTTTCCTAGGGACTTCAGCTGCTTTATCATTATTATTATTATTATTTTCTGATAATCTTTTATCGTCAACTGCCGATTGCATTTGACAAACTTTATCTGGACTATGTTCATCGTTTGTACTATTTTTTACTCCAAGGGATTCGGGTTCATTATCATGGGTTGCTAAATGGGCAAGGTGCTCATCAAATTCGTCAGACAGATTGAAACATAGGTAACACAAATAAAGGTCGTGCTGGTCGAACACTATGACAAAATTAAAAAATAAAACTCATTGTAGTAAACATGTTTCAACCATCTACTAATTATTAATACGTTTTTATATTATGACAAACATCTGTAAGCTTTTTATAACCATATATGTACACATTAACGATGTTGTATACCACTGTCATCAACTAAATTTACATCAATTACAAATCTGGACTGTTCGTCGGCACACCGTGTCACATAATGAGCATGATATGCACAAAATAAAATACTTCCTTTGTATTTTACATACTTATTACTACAATAATTGTAATAATATTTAATACTATATCATTAATTTTATGCAAATTACATGCAAAGAAAGATTTCATAAAAATATAATTATGTCTTACTATGTTGTATCAATTCTTCAGTATTTTCGAATTGACGGCACTCTGGAGTTTCCTTCAAAGCGCACTCAATGTTGGTCATTTTGTACTAGTTTGTTATGTTCCTAGTTCCTACAATAAAAAAGGTGTTTTCAAAATTATGCATCAACATCTAATCATCTAATCATGGTTATAAAAATTAATCATAAATAGAAACATTAAAACCAACAAACTATGCAAACAAAGAAAATGATTATAGATCATAGGAAATTTCAAGATCCAGGATATCAACTTACTTAAAATCTTAAAATTTACTGGACTTTGATATAAACATAAAACATAATATATTATGTAACAGCACAAGCACCAAACACATACAACCACGTATTGATGTTTGCTTCAGAAAATCCTTCTTTATTTATTTATCTCTACGTCAGACTACACTGGAAAGTGAACATGTTCAAAGTTTTTAAGTACCCAGTCCAGTCTTGACTATTGGAAAGGTGTGTTAGATGAGGGATACTGGATACTGGAAGTATGTGATATGTGATGTAACAATGTAATTATTTGTAACAACAAAAAACAAAACGTACGAATAACGTACAAAACAAAGTAAACATAAGCACTACTTCATGTAGAAGTACTTGAGTACAAATAATATAATAACAAACAGTCACAGAAATAAAATATGAGTCTAAATGTAGTATGATTTCACACTAACTTTTAATGTCTTGCAACACACGTCGGATTAAATAAAATCAGAATTAACTTCTTGAAACTTGGAACTTCTTTATATCATTATTTACTTACTTACTGTAAGACACTGTAAGTAAATTATACATTGTATTTCCCGTTTTCCTGTTTTAAATAACGTGTTGCATCGTCGTTGCATGTGCATACACATATACAGGCCAGAGAGAAAAATTTTCTTCCGCCGCCGGAATCCGGAATCATGAAGGCGGTAAGTAACGAAAATAACTTAAATAAGCGATTTTTGTTAGTTTTTTGTTTTTTGCATGCGTTTTTCATTCCATCTTCCATCTTCATTATTTACTTAAAAGTGCATTGTAATTTACAAAGAGTATTAAGTATTAAGTATGGTGTTGGTACTTAGGTGATTATAGACAATTTTCATTAACGGCGTGCCTGTAGCTTGATTTTTGCAGCGACACAAAAGGTTGGTAAGTTAAGATTTTCTTTCAACATTTTTGTATGTGTATTACTCTATGTATTCACTATTGATATTTTGTACTTGATACCGTGAAACTATGTAACGTTACTTCGTATTACTACAGTTAACATTCTTACCGAAAGCGAGTTTAGAATGAACCATGTACTAACTAGCACTGGTATAATATGCAACATTATTCATTATTATACTCACATACTTTATAGTAGGCGCTACTATATTATAATATATTACTATGTTGTAAAACTCCGGAATTCCAGAGTCTTGATTATAAGAAAAAATGAATAATGAAATGTACTTCCAAAAAAAAACGTAATTCTCTGCATAGAACATCGTGTATCTTGGTTGCCAAGACATAGGAGACACGTTTTTAATTTCTAATTACGAGGGATATTTAAATGTTAAATATGTAAACGAAAGCCTGTTGCCTGCGTCAATTTATATTATAATCATAATATTATTGCTATGCATTGTGTTTTATGTTTTATCTCATTACACATTACAAGTATGTTGATCATTATGTATATAATATATATAATATTATACTCATTGTCTAATTTCAGGAAAGCAAGGTGCCATTATCAAAATGACTGAGGAAGAAGATTGGGACAGTGTAGAGAGCAATCTCTTTAGTGCAGTAAGGAACCGTAATGTGGAACAGGTCAAAAGCTTACTTCGTCAAAATCCTGAAACTGACATCAACTTGGAGGAGGACGGTAAAACACCACTTCACATTGCCGTAGAAAATGGACAAGGGGAAATGGTTAGATTACTAGTGAGTTGTGGAGCGGACATTTTTGCAGAAAATTCATCAAAAAATACACCGATGGATATTGCTCGGGCTCAAGAATACTACGAGATTGAGAGACTACTTTACATGATGGAAACCACTGCTTGGAGACCAGGAATGGATCCAGACTTACTAAAAACCCCCATTTCTAAAGACTATTTGGAGCCACGAGCAAAGTCAAATTTAGTTATGGAACAAAGTCAAATCTCATTACTTTTACAAGACGATGAAGAACTAAAAGGATATTATGCAAATTTCGAAAAACATAACATCACCTTCATTCAGTTCTTGAGATTAGATGATGACTGCCTTCAAGAAATTGGAATTTCTGATCCAAACCACCGAGAAAAACTTTTGAAAATCATCAAAGATGTGGCGGAACGAAAATGGCAACCTGGAAGTGTTCTTCCCAATTTTATGGAAAAGAATTTAACTCCTTCCGAAACTATCTGCATGTTGAACAATTTACAAGGTCATACTCAACTAATGTGTAGCAGCGTCAACTTACTCAGAACCAAAATTATGAATAAGCCCAACACTCTGCTTCACGGTGTCGACTCTCTCTCAATGGAAGATCTCATTTCAGCTGTAGATAAAACGACGATAGAAGCTACAAACTTGAGTCAAAACGTACAAATTTTTGCTGATTCTGTGGCTATCGACATTCAAAGCGAGAAAAACAATCAGTCAAAAACTAATGAGACTATCTACCAATCGACCGGCTTCAAAGTTAGTTTAATAGGTTGCTGTGTAATGCTAGTCGCTGCTGCAGCTTTTATGTATCAATCTAAACGAAAATGACCTACATTGTGCTCCTTCTTTTTACACAATTATTTTGTTGTAGTGTAGGTACGAAGCTCTTCCCATGTTTTATTATGTTTTACGCTACAATATGTTGTGTACCTGTACATTATACATGAAAGATACATTTAATAACTCTTTTCTTGGTAGATCTTTAAGTATTTACATATTCAATTTTTTTTAAAATAGGCATCATAACAATATTCAACAGTGATCTCTAATACATTGTCAAGAAATTCTTTCTCTATATCATACAATACAATTTTGTACATTTTGTTTCCCCTCATTTCGTTTTGTTTTTTCACAAAATGGAATGTAAGAGATATTTTCTTGAATGGAACAAATAATATCGTCATAAGTCATAACTTATGTATTTTTAGTAGCTTAAACGTACCCTACTAGTTGAGTGAAATATTAAGCAAACTTATAAGCCTCGGCAAATTGTTTTTCTAGATGATAAAAAAATGCCTGTTCATGGATCTGGTATTCCATGAAGTTGTTTAAGAAAAAAAAGAATAATTTTTTAATGTGTCAAAAATGTGTATGAATATATACACACTTGTTTTATATTTTATATACCAGTGCGTACATAACATGAAAAAGTGATACAAAACGGAGTTTTTATTAATAAATAAAAGAACTACGTGTACGTAGCTCATATATTATAATCTGTAATACCCTTGTACATTTGTGTAACACCTAATGTATTGACTTATTATTTTACAATAATTACTGTCGTCATTTTGATTGATCTCCAGCTGCTTGTGATGTATTGTAACATTTATGTGTATTTAGATTTTGGTAAGACATGAAATCAAAATTGCATGTCATTTTTTAATATTCATTATGTTAGAATTACTGTGTGTGCTTATGTACATTGTACATAGAGCAGTACCTACACATTACACATGCAAGTGTAATATGCGTTAAACTCGTTTTGTAGGTAGGTAAGTAAGCATTATAAGTGCAGGCATACAGTTTTCTCATACTTACATGGTCACAGACATGCAGCCTGTATGATACAGGTACTTACCTATCATGATTTGTATTATTTACCTTTAGATTTTGTATGTTTCTTGTAATATTAACTATAACTATTATATATTATATATCATGATAATCTTCAACTTTTTTACTTCCTGGCTGCTGCTATATAAAATATAGGTATTAGGTATGTATACGATTGAGTTGTGCATCTTCATCTTCATATGCAAGTCATTTCAATTTGCATCATATCATATCTGTACATGATACACTTGAACTTCATCTCTGTTTACTGTATACTGACGAGGAGAGTAGGTCTACTTACTTAAGTATCTAGGTAGAGAGATTTTAAAGATTCATACTAATTCATTGTCAGACCTATTCCTTTGCTCATATTATTATGCTATAAGTTATAGTATATTATATTTCTTTGGATCAGCTGTTAAAGTAGAGTGTAGAGTGTGTCGAATAATAGTTGGACAGAGCTCTGTTTCATCCTCGATCTGCGTACCAAGCAGTCTTATAATAGTTTAGTGTGTGTGGAATTTCAATTTAAACACTGCCTACCGTTTTATTTTTAGTGCTTGTTTATGTGATTTTCCTACACAAAACACATTTATTATCTATACTGTCTTTATATTATATACATATTCCTTCAAAGGATTACCGAAGATGCATAATCTTCGTCGAGCTTTTTTCTTGTATATTTTTATTTGGTCTCTTATTGAAATTAGTAAGTTATTGATTAACAATCATCATTATTGCTATTTGTACAACTTTTTAACACTTAGAATTTGTTACCCATACCTAAAGCGGGGAAGATGAGACATTTATCGTCATCGTAATTTTGGAATCTTTCCACACGTGGAATCTCATTTTACCAGTAGCAGGACAATGTTAATTTTTGGGATTTGGTGTCTTTAAATTTGCAGATGTTGATGGATCTCCTTTGCAACTTTCAAACAGTAAAAGGGACAAAATTACTAAAAGTACGGAATCTAGTATAAAAAACACAGATGTTGAATCAAATGAGACTGAGACACAAGACGAAACTGATGGCGGGGCCGCATCATCAGTGTCCGTAGAATCTGGAACTGCTGGAAATGGTGAAAAAGGAGAAGAGGAAGAAGAAGCAGACGATGCAATTCCTCACATGCTTTCAGTTGACCCCAAGTCCGACTTTACAACACATCCCAATTTTGACCTCTTACCCGACCTGAGTGACTGTGGACGATCTTGGAAAGGGTACAAGAGTGAAAAAAACAGCACCAGACAGAAACGAATCGTCGGAGGTTCGTTTTTTTACATAGTTTTCGTGATTTATGTATGACAAATTTATTTGCACACATATGCATACATTGTCGTAATTTTAAAGCTTGAAACATTTACCTACTCTCGTGATAATGCCGACATAGGAAAACTTGTCCCACTTGGAAAGTACCCGTTTATGGGACGTCTCGAGTTGCACGAAGGTGGTAGCGGGAATATGAGCGAACGTTGTGGCGGATCGTTGATCAACTCCAAGTATGTACATAGAGTTTCCATTTTAGACTAACAAGTTTAAATACAATTTAGGTTTTGTTTGTTTAACGACCTTTCACATTGAATCTATTCTTTGACTTTGAAAGCAGAGTCAGCGACCTATAAAATCAAATATGACTTTATTTGTTTGTTTTGTGTCTTGTGTCTTACAGATATGTTCTCACTGGTAATTAATTATCTATTGGTTTGTGTAATATTCATGTACATCACCATCTAGATATCTATGCATAATTCTCCGATTAATAATTTATCGTTTGTAAATTATAATTACAACTTTTTAGCTGCTCATTGCGTTTCTCGAATTCCTTCGGGTCATAGTTTGTAAGTTGCCATAGTGCCCCATACTTGTATTTTTACACTTATAATACCTTGAACTTCATGAGCTAAATTCTTAAATTCCCCGTCCTTTTCTTCATAAAAAAGGTCATCGATAGCATTTGGAACGGTAGATGTACGAAAAACCAAACAATGTGTGCACACAAACGATACAGATTGTACGGACAAGAGGAGATATGATGTCGAGGAAATCATTATTCACGATGACTACATCACAGGTTAGTATATTATTATACGCAATATTTACTTACAATGCAATTTCATGATTACTTACATTACACACTGCACTTCGCTACTAGGACACATATTATTTTACATACATTCTTCTGCATAATAAGTCATAAGCCAAAAGAGATTGCAAATACAGGCACAAGATGAAGCATGATAAGCACACAAGTAAAATGTTTGGTGCTGTACATGCTGTATTTTTGCACATCTTTAATACCTGCTGCACATATCACATGGGATATGGGATGTCGATGTGTGTGACACAGTTATAACGGAATCTTTCCCCGAAAGCTTCTGCCCACATGGGGTCCATCATAAAAGAGCAGCTTATGCATTATTATTGATTGTTGATTGTATAAGTAGTTACCTTTGTTACTACTGTATAGATGCGTTCTATCATAAGAAACGTCTTATCGGTAGACATTCTAATTCTGTTCTTGCCTCTATTTATAATATTTGAATGCAGGCTCACTTTTGAACGACATTGCATTGATACGTCTAACTGAACCTGTAAAATTTGACGGTAAGTTTTTTTACTGTTGGATGTTTAATAAAAATACATCATTAGTATTTATAAATATACGTAACAGTGATGTCAATATGCGCATAATATTTGATGTTAGATCACTGTTTTGAACACAATGTATGTACTTAATATGATAGCTTTCACATCTCCTATTTGTCTACCACGCAACGAGAAACTCTTGAGGAAATGGAAAAATGACAAACTGACTGTGGCTGGATTCGGACGTACGAATGGAGACGACGAGTGAGTGCAATCAATTATTTATACATAGAACTAGTCCATATTCTACAATGTAAATTAGAAACAGAATTTTCAACCAGAGGAAAAAGTATGATGCTTTTCACTTTTTTGCCATTAAAGACATGTGTTTTTTAAATAAATTGAACTAACTTGATGAAAATTTAATGTAATTCCAGCAATGCTACGCACTATCCATCATTACTCCATGAAGTCGAGTTGCCTTTGATGCCAAGAGAAGACTGTGAGACGTACTATAAACGAAAGACTGGGAAATTAGACGGGAGTCGCTTCTGTGCTGGTGGAGAATATGAAAAAGGTTTCACATTGAATCTATTCTTTGACTTTGAAAGCAGAGTCAGCGACCTATAAACTCTAATATGACTTCATTTGTTTGTTTTGTGTCTTGTGTTTCACAGGCGACTGTCGGGGAGACTCAGGTATAAAATAAAGAATTCAATACTTAACAAAATACCGTTTTTTTTGTTTGCAGCCCACTTTTAATGTGAAAAAGTTGAGGAACCAAAAAAAGGCATAATATGTTGTATGTCATAACTGTCCCTGGCACTTTATGGTAGTTGGTAGTGAGAGAGAAAGCATACAGGAATTTCTCAAACTTGGTCAGTGTTAGAGTGTTTTAAAAATAAGTCTACAATTCATGGGTTCAAAAAATGATGGTTTCCATATGCACGTTTTATAGCGCTTTACTGATTATGTATGCAGAACTTATTGAATACATAAATGACACGCCACGTGTAACAGACACCAGACACTGATGCTTTAATTCTGCCTACTTATGAATTATTTAGGAGGCCCACTCTTCAAGAAATTATCCATCGATGAACTCGAAGGGAAAGAGAGATTCGTGCAATTCGGCTTGGTATCATATGGTAAATGAACTAATACCGAATTTTATCGATTGATATTACACATGTTGCATTACACTAACGGTGTACATTTTCATGAAACGAGTACAGTGTATGTCATCATGTCATGTTGCCTTACCTTTGAGGCTGAATCTGTCCTAATTTTTTGTGTTTATTATTGCGATGACAGGACACTGCGCTTTGGAAGGAGTACCAGGAAAGTTTTAATCCTGCATATATATTCTACAAAACAGTTCAAATTTAGCTAGTGTATCTAATCATATATGAAAAATAGTTTGCAACTGAAAAATAAATGATTTCTTTACCTATTTCAGGTGGATACATTAACATTCTGTACTATCTACCCTGGATCTTGGACAACATGGAGCCTTAATTAATGGAGAAAGTAATATGTATGTGAGTAATGTGATGAATGTTTGCCACTCTACCCTGTAATCTCGTATATTCTATACCCTGTAACGTTAATACTCTACCCGACTTAGCCTGGTGCTATTTCAAGGAATTATAACGAATATATTTATATAATTTAATAAAGCAACTGAAAAGATTTTTCGTCCTAAATAAGAATAAAATTAATAAAGTTAGCAGGAAGCATTTTATAACCTTTTTATATGAGCATTCTATATTTATTATCATCGCTCGCCTGAATATGTAAATGGTTTTCTCGTACACTTGCATATTTTAGTCCCGTATTCTCCGTGTAGACTTCGCGAATTTGATGAAATATCGGGCCAGTCTTTTCCATTTCTTCGATCTTTCACGCCAAAAGAATGTTAAATGTGAAGTCTTCCAATACTTGCATTCGTAACTTCACGTGGAGAAATAAACATTTCAAAAACATGGATTAATACTACACAATGAACCGTATGTTCATGATGTTTGATAAATGATTAATACATCATATAGTTTACACCTACAGCAATTTTTTAGAATTTTAGGACCGACATAATTTTTCTCCGGTTTCCTGGTTCGTTTCTATAGAGCGAATTTTATATTTTCTCGTTTTATGTTCATTGCATTGAACCGTAATAGAACTTATACCATGGCAGTTTTTACTACTATAAGAAAATAGTAACTAACACCATAGAAACTCACAAATAACTTTTGGGAAGGCACATAACATATTTTTTCTTCTGTTTTCTTGAAAACAACGAATCATTGTTGAAATAATAGTTTATAGTAAGTATTTGTGGAATTCAGTTTACCCAAATGTGCATGTGTATAATATACATATTTAATAGGCATCTAGTTTTTGCCAGTAGCAAAGTTGTTCGTTTTTTAAACATGGAATTATTTTATACATACTTTTAGACTTGAACACAAAACACAACAGAAATTCGTGAAAAACAGATGTGCAAAACAAGTTTGCCTTAGATGCTTAAATGTTTGTATACTCATGACACCGACTGGGACAACTTTTTGAGCATGTAAAAGCATTTTTTACTCGACATGCACACACTTGCATTATCCAGTTTTCGATTTGAAGATGCGAACAGTGAGCACAGCATCACTACCCTATATTATTATCTACCTACTTACTAAATTATAAGTACATGTATATTGTACTACTAACTACTACGTATACGATGGTGTCAGTCGTGTGTAAATTTCGTGTGCTTGAAACTTAAATAGTATGTATACGTACCTACTTTAGTGTCTGTTCATAAATGTCAATTTGTCTCATGGCAAGATTTTTTCTACAAAACTGAAAAGTGGGTACAATTCTATATATATCAAAAGTAATTTGTAGAACAATTATTTATTTTTTACACGTAAGTATGAGCATATTATTGGATTAAATGACAAAATTACGACAAATATTCTCCACATCTTCATGTGTTGCAGATGCGTGTGAGACAGAAAAAATGCAATAGACAGTCCATTTACTGCAAAACTGGAGCTGGAGACAACATCCCAATTTTCCATACTTATATACACATTACTTGTGTACATGATGGTTGTTGGATCACTATTTGCCTATAAGACATCAAATATCAAGTGTAATAACGCAGTTGCAAGTGGTCAAACATTTATGCAGTAAGTTAGAAATAACAACCAGTGTCATTAGCTATAGTTTCATTTATTTATGGCAAATTGTGCTCAATCGCGTGCCGGAGGCTTTCCTCAATTCTGAGAACAAATTGTTTTGTTATTACTATGTGAGCGTATTATGCTATTACATATGTTTATTTTACCTAATTGTATCCTGATTCTTCAAGAAGATGTTCCATATCTTTCTCTCTCTTTATCTTTGTCATTGTCTTTGCAAATTTTCGAAGGACGACAAAAATCTTCCGTAGTGTACTTACAGCTTACATAGTCGATGTAATCGTTTTTTCTTGTGTACACTAAAATGCTACGCGTTTTTGTATGTTTTTCATTAATTTAATAATGCATCATGTAATCTTATATTTATATTGCTATTCCAATTTGCAGATTTTAGTGAAAAATTGTCCATTGTGTGGTTAAGTATGGACTACTATTTTTCATTGTTCATCATTTTTTGTCCTTATAATTGTTGACTGTATACGCACTGCACGCAAAGACACAATTATTTATAAGACCTAAATACAACTATTTCATGCACAAACATGAAATAATTGGTGTTTACAATTATAGAATCTTTTGTCCTTGTATTATGTATTTTTATAAATTGTAGATTCATAGTTTATCGGCTATGAGACGTCAATCTCATACATGAAAAATGTTTAATAAAGTAAAAAAAGTACTAGTTATAATATACATGTTCAATATGTCTATGTATGTAATGCATGTATTAAAATCTTTAATTATGAGGGAGAAAAGGTTAACCAGTCTTTCAAGTGGCCGAAGATGATGCTGTTGTGATTCTCATTTCTCGTTACTCATACTTAAAGGTCCATCTCAACTCAGGTTTATGCTTTCATACTTCATGTGAATAGGGAATATTATTCTAGATAATAGCATATTAGCTGATTATTATTATAAACACGACCATCTTTTTTTGTTATATAATAAAGGATAAATGCAGTACCATGGACTTGCATTCCCATATTATCGTTACATAATGGGTGCTTCTCGCTTCGTTCCCATATGAATTTATTGTATTTTATAATACATAATACACATATGGATTAGATTCCTTTTTGATCATATGGAATGGACACATGCACAAATGCGATGACGGTGCAAGCCTTTTGTCTTATCCATAGACGAGAGATGAGATACTGCTATATAGGAAATGAAGGCAAAGATGAAGTGTAAAGAGTACAGTTTTGTTTCGCAGTACAGTTTTTTCTTATATTCCCCATTCATCTCGTGAATTTGCCATTGTGTCTGCCCTGAAAGCCTGTATATGCAGATGTACGTACGTTGTACAAGTTGGATAAGTAAGAAAAAGACACAGTGACTGTCTTTGCATGTGTATACACATATGTGTAGTTACTAGTTTTAATACTAAGGACCTCAAAGTCCAAGTCCAACTCTATTCATCTTTCTTTCTTTTCTTCTTTCTTCATACAGTAACAGTTGTCTACCACTACTGTGAAAACCTGACCCCACTCGTAATATATTTTGTGCATAGTAAACCAGTGGCACACAATACACACTACACACACATACATACTACGTACATGCATAATATATGAGTACCTATAATATTCTGTAATATTGATACGAGTGAGAGCCTCGTATAATAATAATAATAGTAGTAGGCAAAGGGACAGAGTGCAGAATGCAATAATAAGGGGAGGGCAAGAGGTAAAACAAGGGAGATGTGCATGGGTCAAGAGTCAGGCCAAGACTG
>JAQIVE010002499.1:0-19678 GCA_034698285.1 Sminthurinus bimaculatus | reverse complement strand
GTCTGTCTGTCTGTCTGTTGCCTGTCGGCGGGATAGATGCGAACGTGGAAATAATAATGGTGGCAGGACACACAAAATAGCAAACTTTCCCCAACTTTCTTTACTTTCACCAACTCAACTCTTTGATACGCACGAACCACCAGCAGCAGCGCCATTACAACACAATAGAATAGCATAGAATAGAATAGAATATACAATTCAATACGTTACATGATATTACACTAGATTTACAATGCATTTTGTTTCCCCCCGCTGCACCGAATTCGGAATCCGAATCCGAATCCCAAATTCTGTCAAACAATAATATATGAAATGTTACTTGTACCGGAGAAAGTTGGAGAAAGTGACGGGAGAAAGCATCTCCGGGATTTCACACACACACACAAATCCAAGGAGAATCTTTCTCAAGGTAATTTTTGTTGTCTTGTTTCTCCACTTTCACTTTGACTTTGACTTTCTCTTTGACTTTCTCCAACCAAAAGCTGGAAGCCAACAGATTTTGTCACGGAGAAAGCAGAAAAGGCTTGAAAGAAAGGCAGAAAGGTTGCTCAAGAATTTTTTCCGCCTTTCCATCGATTTTTGTCCGTGCTGTGTGTATGTACTGTGTACTCGAGAAAAGTCGGGGGGGGGGACTGGGACTGGAATGAAAATTGAAAATGAAAGTACGGCGGCAATCGTACATTGTACATATATTTGCGTTCTGTATTCACAAAAGTATATTAGTGTGTGTCTGTGTACTGTGTATGTCTGCGTATTGTAACCACATGACGAGCATGGAAATGAGACTGGTAATGTAGATAAAATGAAAATGTACTCTTTTATCCCTTCTTCTTCGTCTTCTTGTTCTAGCCGTGTACATACATAGTCGTAATTTGACTTTCTCCCGGGAGAAAGTCGAAATTATTACGACATTTTAATATTAATATAAGTTCCCATGTTGTATGTAGAATATTTCTCCATTTCTTTGTTTTACTTTCTCTTTGTCCTTGTCCCTGCCTTTCTCCGGTCTTTCACTTTCTCTTTGACTTTCTCCATCTTGTGACTTGGCTGTCTTCTCTCCTTTCATTTTCATTTGGGTTGAAGCTAAATTGAAAAAATAGAGAGCCTGAGAGAAAGTGAGAGAAAGTACAGAGAGAAAGTCTTTTGCTTTCTCCCTATACATTTTTATGATTTCCTTATTTTATTGGACAAACTTATTGTGCAATAAAAAATAGTGTGCACAATTGTATTACCTTTATGTCCCTTGTTTTCGTCTGTCGACTGCCGGCTCGAGGGTTATGTAAAAACAGAGGAACTGGAGAAACTGGAGAAAGCGGAGAAAGCACATGAAATGCAGATAAAGTTTATAAAGTCATGTTGACTCTCGCTGTTCTTAACGGAGTAAGTGCCGAGTCAACAAGGAGTAAAATGAAAAGGCAAAGGGAATAAAATAGTGTATAGTACAAGCCACGAATTTGCAAGAGAGTGAAAGCACAAGAGAAAGTCAAGTGAAAGCAGGAGAAGAAAGCCAAAGCCAAAGCCAAGAAATGAATTACGTCACTTTTATGAGGGACTGACGATCTACTAAAACCTTTTTTATGCTCTCATCCAGCACACAAATACGAATACAAATACAAATGCACACCACTCATCCTCATTTCTCTATTTCTCTGCTTTCTCTCGCTGCTTTCTCTTGGATGATCTGCCCGAATTTTGTGTAATGTAATGTAATGTAATGCGTCATGATCACAACGGCAACGACGACGACGACGACTGGCTGGATTGGAGAAAGTGGAGAAAGTAAAAGGCTCGAGTCGAAAGTTGGACAGCTGCAAGTTCCAAAGCCGCCTCGTCCTTGTCCTTGTACTTGTCATTGTCATTGTCACTGATCCTTTGACACGGACTTTTGACATGTCAAATTTGTCAAAGTCTCTGACTTTCTCCAACTTTCTCCAACAATCTCCCCCCAGTCAGCTGATTTCGAATCCCAATCCGAAATCCGATTCTGATCCTCTAGTTGATCATGTTTCTCTTTTTTGGGGGCAAAGGACTTTCTCCTGCTTTCTCTCTGTTCCCGGGATCATTTAATTCCTTTAAAAATCGGGGAAAGTATCCAGTACACAATACACAGGGAACGTTGGCGGAATTTAAGGGAACTCGATCCCTCTTTTTTCCTGGAGAAAGTCAGACTTTCTCCATGGCCATAAAAAGAATCCGGAGAAAGTTTGCAAACTATTTATCATAATGATGAATACCGTAGTTTAGGCGGAATGTCGGCATTCATATTGTCTGTATTCTCCCTGGAGACATTTGTATATTGTATAAACATAAATATAAATTCATAAATTCAAATTCAATGTGCTGGACAAAATTTCCAGGACAATTATTTATAAACTTTCCGGCTTTTCTATGTACAGTGTACAATGTACAGCCATTCATCCTTTCATTCATTTATTCTACAATTTACAATGCAATATATAAATCCGATAGAGTTCTCCATCATTTCCACACAATCGACTGCGTCATTTTTCATTTTTTGTCCAGATTTTCCAAAGTTTTCCGTCCGAACCGTTGAAATCAAAACCTTCATACAATAAGCAAAAAAGTTGCAAAACTTTCTCCAGTGGACGAAATTCCGCCCTGCGGAATTTCGCCGATTGGAATCAAAAATGGAGGGCGTGGGCGAACTGTTGGGCATACATAGACAAAGTCGTAAAAATGTGGGTAAAAATACCCAGTGTCCAGGCAACTGGACACTGGACATCCAGTCATCCATGTCCATGACCATGTTTGTCCAGGATATGTATAAATATCCAAAGAAAACAGGATGATGGAGAGCCGGGTTGTCCTGGCTCTTTTTTTCTACCGGTCCCAGTTTTGCGGCGTATAACGGAAATTATCCAGATCATCTTGATAGGGCTGTATGTATGTGGATGAAACTGGATATCCAGTTCCAGTTCCAGTTCCAGCAGCATGATGATGATGATGATGATGACGATGATTCCAGTCCGCTTACTCCTCCTTGGTTTGGCTTGACTTTGTCACGGTTGCCCCAGCCAACTGGAGTCGACTCGACTCTTTTCACCGCTACTACCAGCTTCTCCAGCTTCTCTAGCTACCCGCTTTCCCATGGAGAAATGGAATGGAGAAAGCGGAGCTGCGGTGGAAATGGAACTGCAACTTCAAATCCAACTCCCGTTGAATGCTCCACAGTGAAACTCAAACGGGGGAACACAAAGTGAGAGTAAGAGAGAGTAGAAGAGAGCGAGTTGAGCGTCGTTCGGCGACAAAACAAATATTTACTCTAGTCATAAAGAGAGAGAAATGTGTGTTGAGCTGGAGAACTGGAGAACTGGAGAAGGGGGAGATTTATCCCCCCGATGCATAAATACACTCATACGTACATATCTACATAAAATATGTATATCCATTATCCATACATTTGCACACGGAGAAATTCATGCATGCTCCAGTTCCACATCCAGCTCCATACACACATATTTTCCATTTCCATTCCACTTTCACTCCCCTGTCTCCAGTCATCCTCCAGTCATGTCGTCGCAACCAGTTTGGGCAACCAACTCCAGCTTAAACTCCAGCTCCTGGTTTTGTCTCTGGCTTTGTTCACAGTCCGTTGAAATATATTACTTGATGTGGCTTTTGCCTTCTCTTTGACTGGAAACTTGAAAGCGGATTAGGACTCTGAAAACAAAAACAAAGAGCCAACCGCCGGCTGGATAAAATAAAATAAAATAAAATAAAATATCCCTTTTCTCCAGCAACTACACCAGTAGATTATTACAGCAAAGACAAATTTTCCATCCTGGACAAACAGAGACCCAAACAGAAAAAGAAGCATCAAATATAAAGGCTGTGCTTTTAAAATTTCTCCAGGAAGAATTTTTTCATACAGGACAGTTTTCTGAATTTTTTTTATCCTTGCCTTTACTTTATGTATCTCTTTCTGAAACTCAGATATCCTTGACTGTCTACGGAAAATTGGGTGGTAAAATAATTATCTTAAACTTGATTATACAGAGACTCTATTGAAACTTTCCCCGACAATATCGATAGGTGTGGGATCAAAAAACCTGGATAAGATATAATAATAATGCAGTTTAAATGTTGTCCGGGTGACGAGAATATGCCGCGGATAATCGATTCTCCAGGCTGAAAAGATGAGGATGAGGATGAGGATGCGGATGTCGATGTTGACGACGGCGTCTAATTCGGATTTTAATTCTAATTCCAGCATAATTGTGTACACACTGTGCATATGTAGTTGTTGTTTGAGAGAAAGCGAGTGGGAGCCAGCCAGCACTGGAGAAAGTTGTCCTTGTCATTAGCATGGAGCGGAACTCCCCGTTTCCCTATTTGTTCACCCACTAAATTACCGCCGGATCTGGTTCTGGATATCTGGATTCCTGATTGCACCGGATAAACCCCTGATTTTCATTTCACCGTGAAACAACAGGTCGCTGGAGAAACTGGTCGCCCGCTTCCTACATCCTACACACATCATCATGTCATGCAAACAAAACTCCCACAATACATACCTATACATTATACATGTACAGCAAAACAAAACCGCGAGCTGCTCAATGTCCAGCGCCGTGTCCAGGTTATCCAGGACGGACGTGGTGCACTGGACAAATATACACACACAATACACAGCCACAGAAAATTTCCCTTTACCAATCATCCATGCAAAAACCAGGGACAATAGACAATAGGTATGGACAATACGGTGAAGGGTGAGCAAACCGCGGAAAGTAATGACACAATTCCTCCAGAAACCACACCAACAGAACCTGGACAAAAGGTTGTGGGCGCATTCTCCAGGGTAGAACAGCATTGTTCATTGTTCATACCTCCTGTGTACAAATATTATCCAGAACGCACGTCGGATTGTTGGTGGACCTTGGTGTATGTAACCTTATCCAAAGTTTAACCACCTCCAGAATTTCAACCTTGACTCGACTTTCTCCAGCCAACTTTCACCCACCACATTTTGTCCATGAAAAACAGGGTGTTTTAATGAATGGCTGGATAAATTAGATATTTCTCACAGTTAATGGCGGGGGCGGGCAATCAATAATCCTGTTATTGAATGAACATTTTGTATTTTCCCAACATTTAATTGCAATTAAATTTACATAATTTGTCTTTATTTTTGTTCCAGGGCCTCACCAAGAGCGTCATAATCAAAATCTAATGGACATTAAAGGCGATAAAATTAAATTCAAGTGCGCAAACAATTGTCTTGTGTATCAGTGTATATAGATAGATAGATAGATAGATAGATAGACAATTGGTAATCGTTAATACTTTGAGCATCGCGGGCCGTCAAAACTGTGTCGACTTTCTGGAGAAGAACAGGAAGAAGAACCTGGAGAAACTGGAGAAGAAGAGCAAGTGAAGTGAACAAAGTGAATTAGTGCGTGCGAACAAGAAGAGGACCAACAAGATTTTGGTTGCTGGAGAATTTTCTCTCCCAGCCCAATTACAATTTCTATGGAGAATCCGAACCCAAATTCGAATTCAGCGTAGAATCGCGTCTAAGACTAAGACTAAGACCAAGACAAGGACTGTAACTAAAGCTGCATACATACACCGAGACTGGAGGTTCTGGAGATTCTGGAGAAACAGGAATTAGTGATTCAGAGAGAGACTCCCCTTCATCGTTTTCTCTTCATTCGCTCCCTCATTTGTTCGTCTGCTGGATTATTTAGCGCTGACTTTGGCTTTGGCTTTGACTTTGACTCCAGGTTGGCGTTGGCTCCTTAAATTCAGCCCGTTATACACACCTTAAGCTGCCGCCTAATTCCAAATTCTTGGCGGAAACTACGGAATACTCGAACCCAGAGCGGAGAAAGCAAGTGAAAGCATACATAGACATAGGACTTTCTCCAGCCCTCTCCTTGTGCTCTCTTGTGCCTATCCATCCATCCATCCTTCTATCTACTTGTGTTGAGAGCCGACGTGTGTGGATTAGAAAGCGGAGAAAGCGGGACTACTGTATGTGCACGGTGAAAGTAGTGCGGGGAAAGTAGTCGGAATGAGAATGAAAATGATGATGAAGGCGACACAAGATTTAGCCGAGGGAACACACAATTCTGCATTTATCATGATTCGAATCACTCAATCCAAGTCCAAGTCTAACTTTAACTCCAAATCCAAGTCCAACTCCAACTCCAAGCCCCGGTCTTACAACGACTCCCGCCAACTTTCACCACTAGAATAAAGGGAGAGAAAGCATTATACATTTTCTGCGTGTTTCGTCGCTCGGCTACATCCGAGAACGGAGGCGAAGAAGAAACTCGCAAATTCCCCGGAGAATCTTCATTCTTTCTTTCTCCAGCTTTCTCCAAACTCTTCTTTGTCTTTTTCCTCGGCTGGAGAAAGTAGATGGAGAAAGTCTTCTTGCTTTCTTTTTTGCTCCTTTCCCCAGTGCATATATAGGTATATAAATAAATATAAAAAAATACATACATACATACAGTTGTCTCTACGGTTACGGTGAAAGTGGAGAAAGCAGGGACTAGAGTGTGAGTACAATTAGTTCACCTACAAATTACACGATTGATCGATTATACACCGTACAAAGTTGTAGTGTAAGGACACCTACGAAAAAGAGAAAGAGATTGAGATCGGGAGAAAGTCAGTGAAAGCAAAAGTAAAAGTAAACGCGGACGTGGACGTTAATGTGAAAGTGAAAGTAAAAGTAGAAGAGAAAGGAATAGATAGTAGAAAAGTGCTAGTGTGTGTGTGTACACAGAGTGTAGAAGAGTCCAACTCTCATTTCAAGTCATTTAGAGACTCCTTGAAAAGCGATTAATTCCGATCCGTCCCAGCAAATTGGAGTGGGTGCTGGAAAAGTAGGACAAGTTCTCCACAACAAGACCCAAAACACCACACCACACCATACAATCACAATCACAATACAATACAATACTCCAGGAAAAGCGCTGGATCCTGGAAAATTGACAACTCTGCAACAACTTCTATCGTCATCATCAACGATCCTTCAGCTAAATTTCTATTTGTGCTCCACTTGTCAACATTTGCTTGTCAAGTATTTGAAGAACCAAAGCAATATAAATTGAAATAAAACAAGCTTTTCATCCTCCTCACTGACCTTGACCCGTAAAACGACAAATTTACCCGTAATTAAAACTACATCAAAACTTGTGTTTGTATGGTCAACAATCCCGTTTAAAGTTTTCCAGGATCCGGATAAAAGTTTCAGCGGACAACTTAAAGGTAAGATAAATCCCGTTTTTTGATGATTCTTTCCTTTTTCGCGCGAAATTGATGCAAAAAAGACATGAAATGCTTAAAGGGATAAACTGTTTAACATTGCCGCCGAATTGGGCGATAAAAGCAGCCATCGCGTTATTTAGGATATAAATGGCTAAAACGTTAAATGGCTTAAAATTTTGTGGATTCAAAAGCCCTTGAGTACATAGAACGCACAGTGAAAGGGGAAAAGAATGGGAATTTATCCACTTTCACTTTATCCAGTCCACTTTTATTCTCTCTATTTTACTTTCTCCAGTCACGAGATCCTCTCGTCAGTTTTTCCCGTTTGCTTTCTCCCTTGTTTGATTGTGCTGGAGAAATATTGTACATTGAAAGAAAGTCTGCTTTCTCCACTTCACTTTCTCCAGCTCCACTTTGTATTTAGTACCTGCCTAACAGCCGCCGGTTTTTGCTTTCTCCGGATTCTCCTTCTGCTTGCTGTTGTCCATATTTGCACTTTCTCCGCATCTTCATCATGTTGATGTTAATGCTGTTGTTTTTGTTCTATTTCATTTTCATTGTCATTCCCCTTGTCATTTTAATTTTGGTCTTCATTTCCATTTCCATTTCGATTCATAATTTAGGAGGCTCCCTCTAAATATAAACAACATCAGCATAATATAAATACACTAATGTAATAGAGCGGCGCCCTATTACACCGTGTGATGAGGACTTTCTCCAGTTTTTGACATGTCGTAAGTAAATACATGGTTGTGCAAAAGGAAGAGGTAACAAAACAAAGTTAATAACCTGCTTTCTCCTGCTTACTTTCTCCAGCTCAATTTTCATGCTGCTCTACTTTCTCCGCATGAAGGAAGACGACATAGGGTGGAGGAGACAAGGGACTGGAGAAAGTGGGGAAGGAGAGCCGCAAAGTCGGCTACTTGAGATTTATACGAGATGAATAAATGTATAAGCTTTCTCCACTTTCTCCAGCTTTCTTCAGCTTCTTCATCTACTCCCTCCTTTCTCCCCAAGTTGCTTAACAGCTCCATGAAAGTTTTTTCCATGCTTACATACTTTCTCCGGGAGAAAGTCGCAACGCGGTCAGGACTTTCTCCAGGAGAAAGCAAGCTCTATATGTAAAGAAAGTCAACCGAGTTGGCTTGGCTTGGCTTGACTTGGTTTGAAAGGAGGGCAAACTGCAGGCAAACTCAAACTCTTCCTTTCCTTTGATCTGTTCATCTTGAGCTCTTAATTGTGGAGAAGGACTTTCACCGGATGATGTGACACCAACCGTCATTTTTTTAGTATTATGATTATGATGATTATTATTATTCCAAACGATCCTTCTCCATTAGCAGGGCTTTTCCAGTTGGAAATTTTATTCAGCGACTGAATTCCGGTAACCGTTGGAACTTGGTATACCATGTTGGAATTTCCTGGAAAATGTGGCCAAAATTTTCCATAAATAAAATTGTACAGTTAAATTTTGAAAATTCACATTTGAGGAGCTGGAGAAAGTCAAAAAATTTTGGAGAAAGTTAAATGCTGGAGAACGCAGATAAAGTACAACACTAATTGAGTCTTAAGGTCGAAATTTAAACGTATGACATGGGTCACTTTCTCCACTTTCACTTTTGCTTTCACCCACAATTTCTCCTAAAATTTCCTTTCTCTGCTTTCTCCTTGATCGAAAGGCACGAAAATTCAAATTCGATTGACGATGGATTAAACTTTCACTTTCTCCTAATCTGATGAATATCCGCATCGAAGGTGGATATTCAAATCAAATTAGCTTAACTGACTTGTGAACTGAAGCTGGAACTGGAGCTGGAACTGAATGTAAGCAGGAGTCCAGGATATGCAAAAGAGGTCTCTCTTCCGTTTTTCCAGGGTTTCGAGCGACTAGGAAATTGGAAATAAATGCAATTAATGGAGAACGCGATAATATTCATAACGATGACGATGAGGATGACGATGATGGCCAAGATATTGTATTGTAATTGCAATGGCGACGCAGTTAGTTAGTTATGTATTATGCATGTTCGTACGTTGTTTCGAAATTACATTACAAGGACTTGCTAATTACTCGAGCAATTAACGACCAGCGGAGAGAAAGCAGGAGAAAGTGAAGAGCGAGAGAGAGAGAAATGGAGAGAAATGCCATGAACACGGACAACATGGAAAACACAACCGCACTTTTGTATGTATATGCTTCATGTCGATGTCGAAATTTTGGAGCTGGAGCTGGAGAAAGTCCTGGAGAGGAATGAGAATGGGCAATATTGGTTCATATCGAGGAATCCAATCCAATCGAGTGGAGAGAATTCAGGTAGGAAACAAAAGACTGTATTCTGTGTATGGAGCATTATCATGGTAAATCGCCGTTCGTCCTCGTGGCATTTTATCCGTTTTGTGTTTTGTAATTCGGGACTCGTAACTCCCGTAATCAGGTTACCATTAGCCGATACCAACCAACGGTACAAATTACAACATTATGGATCCACACATGTCCAATGTCCAATATACAGATATACAGTCCATCCATACAGTCCACGAACAATTACATTACGGACAAAATTCAATCCAGCCAACATTTTCCAGCACTGAAGCTGGAACTGGCTTGTTTGCGGCTTGTGAATTATCAGTCAATAAACACAATTATCGTCATCGTTACGAGGGCTTGTATCTGGAGAAAGTCGAACAAGGGAAAGTATTAGGAGAAAGCAAAATGCACCCGTATTTTATTTTATAATAGAATGGACTCTAAATGTGTTTCATGGAGAAAGCTGGAGAAAGTCAGAGCGGGAAAATTTAGATTAAACTTCCGTTTGATTTTCCTGATTGGATGAGCAGAATTGGATCAAAATGCGTATTATTCTGCAATGGCGGGAAAAAATAAAATAAAACCCGCCGTTAAAAATTCAACCCGCCCGACTGTTTCACAATCACAAAAAATCAAACACAGAAGGTCGTGGAGATTAAAAAACTGCTGATGATGCAAAAAAATGCTGTTAAAAATTCTCTTTGTCCAGAAGCTCCAGGACTCGCTCCAGGCCTTTGACTGTGTCCAAAGCATAAAGAGAAAGCATGGACATGGACAAAGTCCAGTGAAAGTTTGAATGCAAATTAGAATTAGAATTTCAACTTTCCCTTTGGCAATATTCGCCCTCCGTTTCCATCATGAGAAAAGCAGCTGATGAAAAACAAGAAGGGCAATCTTCCGCGGGGCTGGAACTGAAACCGCGGGATCAAAATCCAGAGTTCATTGTCGCATTTTCTCCAGCAAAATACACATTCTTCCGCATCAAGACCTTTGTATTTGTATACAGTATGTATGTAGGTATGTATAGTTATTGTGAATTTTGTAGGAGTGGGATGAGGATGAAAAATCTGATTGAAAATTCCCCCCGTTCGCCACTGGATACATCAATTGTATGTTCAGAGGGGGGCTTTTGATTTTCACTCATGGCTCATGGAGTCTCTCTGGAGAGTCTGGACAGGAGCCGGATATGAATCCAAACATGAATCCAGCACAAGGCGGATCCACTCAGTCACACAATTCATAAAATAACACGACAATTGACTGCCTCTGCTTTCTCTTTTGCTTTCTCCGTCCATTTCCATTTGTAGTTTCCCTCTCCAGGAAAAGTTTCCAGAGGACGGAGAGAAAGCCGAGAAAATCACGTAGAATTTGTGCTGACGCGGTGGCTCTGCCCTCATCATCATCATCATCTCTCTAATAATTTTGCGTTTGTGAAATGGAATGGGGAAAAGGAAGTGGCGGCAAGCCACTCTCAAAACTCTGAAAATTTGGACAACTGGAGAAATGGTGGCTGGAAATGGTTGTGGATTGAAATTGAAACGCAAATGCATGTGGACTTTCTCCATGTGTGTGTGTGTGTCCATGTCCATATCGATCGACATGGCCATGTGGAATAATTCGAGGGTAATAGCCGAGGACGCCAAAGGGAAGGAACGACATACAAAGCGGAAGGGGCAAAACCAGGGCGACGAATACCAATCGAAATCTAACGAATGCCAACTCCAATTCGAATTCGAAGGCGAATTCGACTTTGAATTTGGAACTGAAACTGAAACCCAAAATGGAAATGGCCTGGAATTCGAGTCTCGCATCGAACGAACGAACGAGCGAACGGGAGAAAAGCAGGGCGAACATTGTTCGAGACAAACAATCTGCAATCTCAAATCTATGTGTGTATGTCCAGAGTTGGCAAAGTATGTACAATGTAGGGCTAAAAGGAGATTCCAAGAACTGGAGTTGGAGCTGGAGCTGGAACTGGAACTGGAACTCAAACTGGAGAAAGCTTTAGACTATTTTCCTTTGATCTTCCTCCTCCTGATTTTGAGTAGAGTTGAGTTAAGTCGCGTCGACTTGAATTGAGCTGAGTGGAGAGCACAGAGCCCAGAGAAAGCAAAAGAGAGAGAGACGCATTAAAGCTTCACAGAATCCAAATGAGCAGCACACATCCACTTTCTCCGGCACTTTCTCCGCCATTTTACACGATTTCGTACCCGCACAAAGCTTTCACAACATGGCAGTTTATTTACGCTGGTTCTCTCTATCCCTCACTTTCTCCGTCGCTGTCTCTTCAACTTTCTCCACACAGTAACACACAAATAACGAGACGAAGTGAAAGTAAAAAAAGAAAGTATGATGTACGTACACATAAAATGAAATAAATCCAAGTCCATATCTGAATCCGGAAAAAATTCAAAAGAAAGTGAAAAAAATGCCGGAGAAAGTACCGGAGAAAGTGGTGAAAGCAGTATGTATGTATATACAATAATAATAATAATAATGTGGAGTAACACTTTGAATTTCTAGCCATTATCGCAATTCGTATGTACGTCGTCCGCTTTACAATCGAAACATGACAAGGACAACACTTGTCGATCGAAAAGTTTCTCCTTGTCGAAAATTCGATCGATCGAAAATACCATACATAGAGAATGATCATACAGTAGCGGCATAATTCATAAACGAACTAATATAACCAATGAGCCAACTTTCTCCATACATTGCGACATGGAGAAAGTCGGAGAAAGCGGAATAAATACACAAAGACGCGATATTATCATCTCAAATTACGAAATCTATCCTGTTGATACGTGAAAGTTGACTACTGACTGCACAGTGAAACTGCAACTTTGGGAGTCTGAAAGTGAATGAATGAATGAATGAATCGAGGAATGAATGGATTTGGGACTTTGTGTATGTATGGATATTATGCTAATTTTCCCGGGTTGTTTTTGTTGTTTCTGTTGTTTTCGGGGCTCACCAGGGAGAAAGCGGGAGGCAATAGGAAATTCCCTTGTATTTGCACACCCGGAAAAAGCAGAGAGAGAGAGATAATCCTCTAGGAAATTGAGATGTGTTTACATAACGTGGTATCGACTTCCTTGTTGCTTTCACCAGGGCTTTCTCCAGTTGTGTACATACAATGTGCACCGTGACTTCAATTTTGCTTTCACTCTCTTTGTTTTCTCCATTATGCGTGTGTTGCACATTGTGTGTCTGTCTGAATCGAAACCCGAGATGGAACCCAACTCTTTGTGTGTGAACATCGTACAGCTTGATTGTGCTTTCTCCCACTTTCTCCATTATATAATACACCGGGAAATGGAGAAATAAATCGGATTTTGTCCTTATCCAGACACCCATCGGCTTTTCACCAAGCTTGTCCTTGTTATATAATATACATATGTACATGGACATATGTATGCATGTATTAGCTGTGGATTTTGGGTGGCTTTCTGCGGCCGCCGATGCTGGCTGGATTCTGGATTTTGGCTGGAGGAGATGGAAACGAGATGATTGTGATTGTGATTTCGCCAACGACGGCACAACACAACACCCCGCATAACGAACAACGAACGAAGAGGCTGGAGAAAGCACGGAAGAGAAAGCATCGGGAGAAAGCCGCTTGAGCAGAAGCCTGCTGAGCCCTTTAATTTTAATTTTCCACAATTGAAATTTAAACTGCAGAATAAACAAGTGTGAGACTCTGCCTTTCTCCAACTTTCTCCAGCTTTCACCGTACCTACATACTGTGTGTACATATGTGTAGAACAAACTAATGACATTTATTCGAATTTCAAATTGCTTTGTTAAATTCTTGATGCGACAATTATTTTCAGATTTGCAAACTTATGTGTTTCGTACAGTTAAAAGGGGCGGGGGCGCAATTAAATCGCCATTTTCAGATGACACTTTTGTCCAAACGACAAAAGTTTAATTAAACTCGCAAAGTAAAGTAAAGTTGGTCCACAGTGGTTCATTCATTCAATAGAAATTAATTAATCCTGGAAAATTTTTGCTTTCTCCACTTTCTCCGCCGTGTCCGAGCTTCCAGGCTGGACAAATCTTTGTTTGTATGGATGTATGTATGTATTCCTCTGGCGAATTTGAGTCCAGCACTTTGAATCATGGAATTTGGACCGTATTTGAGTAAATAGAGGACAAGATGAAAGGAAATTTGTCATTTAGATTTTAATGTGGTGAAAGTACAGACGCCAGTACAGTGAAAGTAGGGACAGAAGCTGACTTTGATTTCCACGCTTCTATCTATGTACTTTCACCCAGACTCTTTTGACTTTCACTCGGGATTCAACTTTTGACTTTTCCGGGCATGGGCATCGGTATGGGCATACATACGTAAGCGGAAGCTTTCACACTTTCACTTTGCCCAAAGTCAATTTTACAGAGCTTTCTCCAGTATTGACTTTCACTTTGCTCCTGCTTTCACCTGGCTTTAGCTCAGCTTACGTATTATAGAGACTGATTGGCCTGGCCCCTTGATCTTGTTGACGCTCATAATTTTCAATTGCCCGTTTTTGGCAATGGCCGGGAATTTTATTTTTATGCGGATTGAAACCGAGCTCGAAAAAAAAATCGGGGAAAGTAGGTCAAAAGTTAATTCAATCCGAGACATGGCAGCTGTTTCGTTTCGCAAGCTTAATTTTGAAGGGAGTAACGGTGTGTGCATCCAAGCTCGAGTTTGGGAAAATTCAAGTGTGAAAAAAGAAAAAGTAGATAATTTTTTCACTTGCTTCGTCTTCTTTTGCTCCTTTGATCATGATGAAGATGACAATGACAATGATCCCGAGGAGAAAGAAAAGACACTCTCCGCATCCTCAATCTTCAATCCTTACACTCCATCCTCTGCTTTTCTCGTTTTATCAGTATTGACTTAAATAACGACCACTGAGCGCCCAAAGTAGAAGCAATAGAGTCCCAGCCAGCGTCAGACCCAGAATGAGAATGAGAATCAGGGCCAAACCCAAAATCAGGATCAACACCAAAATCAAAGTGAAAGCAGAGGAGAGAAAGTAAGTGAAAGCACTTCATATTCTAGCGGCATAGTGTCAACTCGACTTATCTCGAGACTCCACTCAGCACTATATGTATGTTTGTATGTATGTATGTATGTATATGCGTGTACTTTCACCGCTTTCTCCACACCCGGAATTTCTCTCAGTTAAGAAAAAATGGGCTCGAGTGAAAGCAAGGTGAAATTGAAAACTAGGGGAAATTTTGAATTGACTTTCTCCGTAAAAGAAAGTTGACTTTCACTTTTTTGATGACTAATTGCAAATGCATTTTTAAATGCACAAAATGGGCGGTTTCTTCCTACCGATAAAACTGGGGTTGCTTTCTCCGGCGTTCACTGACTTTCTCCGCCAAAGATCGGTGAAAGTCGAAATAGAGACAACGTGTGGACGGTCACGGTGTACAGTGAGAGGACTTTCACTTTACGCCAGTTAAAGTGAAAGTGGGTGAAAGGCGAGCGTTTAAGTTTTAATTTGAACTTTCACCGAAACAGAGTCGATTCAAGTCAAGTCAAGTCAAGGCAACTCAAGGGGGACAAAACAAGCCTTGGCATAAACCAGCATGTGGCTGTGAATTGTAGAGAATTCTCCTGGAGAACCTGGAGAAGATGGAAGATTTATCTGGCACACATCCTCTCCGTATGCATAGAGTCGTCAGAGTCAGTGAGATTGGACGACGGCCTCATTCCGATTGAGAATTGAGTCAGTCTATCTGCAGATAGAGTGAAAGTCGGAGAAAGCTCGGTGGACTTTCTCCACTGGCATGGCACTGTATCTTTCATCTGTATCTATTCCCACACACGGCCTTTCTCTTAATCCTCCGACAACCCGCCCTTATCACGATTCCCAACCCTTTTCATTCCGTAATGCGGTGTAATACATACTGGATTATCACAAAAATTACCATATTTGTCCAGGGGAGGAAAAACGTCTCCAGAATCTGGTTGCCTGTATTTAGTTTTCTTGTGCACCGCATTATATGAAGTATTTGCTGGATTCTCCTGCCATATATACATAAATGTACAATTGCAATATGTAGCAATCGAAATTCATCGCATGCTCTCCAGACTCTCTCTCTCTCTCTCTTGATCCTGGATACCTCGCAAATTTTATTATATTTTGCACACTCAACCTACACATTATTCCTCCACTTTATCGCAAAATCCTGGATAATTTGTCGCACTCAATTCTGGCGTGTGCCTGGAATTTTTGAGCTCATAAAATATTGCACAATCTTCTATGTACTTTTATCAAATGAAGCCACTGAAACGGCATTTAAATAAATTTTCTGGAGAAAAATTGGCAGGGAATTTTAATACTATTTTTATATCAGTTTCTTTTCAAAATTCAAATCCCAGTTTAAAAATTTTCGTTTTCTCCAAGGCCCCATTTTGAAATGGATACGAGTCAAAAATTGATATTCATATCCAGCCTTTCAAAGAAAGTGCAGAAACTGTGGTTTCACCGCCACTTTCTCCACAGGTTGAGTTGGTTGGGTTTCGAATCTGGAATTCTATGTTCAAATGTCCTGGAGAAAGTGCTCGAGTCTTTTCCAAGATTGCCGTTTTCTCCAGCGTTTGGTTGTAAACGTTGGGATTTGAAGGTGAAGAGAGAGAGAGAGAGGGAACGAGATTTGCTGTTGGCGGAAGAGTCGGTTGGTGAATTTGAAAAGGTCCTTGTCCTGTCTGTCGGTCGGTCTGTCTGTCGGCGTGTCGGCTGTTGAAATTCCAGACTTCTCCAGTTCCACTTCCAGGTCCAGGTCCAGATTTGGATTCGGCTTTGGATGTCGGAGAGCTGGAAAACTCCCAGCCAGACTGACACAGCTGGACAGCTTCACACAGCTCTTTCCACATATCCTGGATATTCCAGGATATGTCCGTGCGTACGTTTCCTGCTCGTCAAACACGGTGCTTTCTCCGCTTTCTTTGCCCCACACACCTCGGACACCATGGAGAAAGCAAAAGAGAAAGCAAATATATACACATATACATGCATACAATGTTGAAGATCCACACTCGATGATAATGCGTTCAATAGTCGATGGTCGTGCTTTCTCCGGCTTTCTCCATACCCTACTTTCTCCAGTTTCTCTGCAGCTCGCGGCTCGTCTTTCCAAAAATCAGTATATATATATACATGTGAGTATGTACTGAGTTGCTGCTAATAAATCTTGTTCTTGTTCTTTTTAAATGCATCTTTCCTTTCCCCCTGGAGAAAGCGGAGGAGACTCCTAATCTCTTTCTCAGCCTTTCTTTCATTTTACCTCTCTGCTCTCTCCGTCTTTTACAAACTGGAAAACTCTCCTGTCCACTCAATATCCTCGCCTCTGCTTTCTCCAGGGAAAGAGAATGTAATCCAGCTGGCTGGAAAAATTAGGCCCCCGGAAGAAATGCCGAGAAATGCTGGAGGAGAACTTTCACTCATCCTCCACCTTCAAAAATAACGGCTCATTTTCCCAGCCCATTCGTATCACAAACTCCAGGAAAAAAGACAAAGTCCAAATTTCGCTCTCAATTTTTTGTCCGTACTTTCTCCTGCTTTCTCCAGATTTCTCTGAAAATCCAAGGGACGGGATCCGGATAAGAAGGGGCTAAAAGACGCTGGAATAATATTTGCTTTAGTTTTTTCCCGCCCGGAGAAAGTTGAGCCTTCATACATACATACATACATACATACATACATACATACATACATTGCATGGAATTTTTTGATGGGAGAAAGCCTGGAGAAAACGGATCGTAGCGGGTAGCCCTGTAAATTGTGTATTTATTTTTTAAAAGGTGGATAAACTGTCTTTTCGAATTGAAATTGCGGATTTTTTAGAAGGAGGACGAATTTGCAGATATGTAGCTGGAGTAAAACAAATGCTGGATAAATCCAGTACCGGGGAATCGAGAGGCAAACACAACAGGGATTTATAAATGGGTGGAAAAGGACAATACAAATAGAAAGTGGTTGAAAGCTGGAGAAAGTGGGCATCATTTAATTGGCGAGCCGGGATAATGGAAGAGAAAGCGCCTTTGCCTCTCCATTTATCCTCTGAGCAAACTCAAACTGAGTCCAGTAATCATCGTCACGATGAAGGCCAAAACAAAAAAATTCTGGACAAAGTGCATAAAATGGAGCAGGGTGGGTGACGTGAAATGGAATTGACCTGACATGACACGGTTTGTATTAGTACCATAAATTTTTGTATGTAGAAAAAAAGCAGAAAGAAAAAGGAGTAAAATATTGTCCATGCAATAAAAGGGAATGGAATTGCATCGCACAACAGTACAGTAAAGTACAGTACAGTTGTAAAGCAACATGAAAGGATTTAAAGGCATTTTATTCGAAATCTGTTTCACGTCCAATGACTGCACACACACACACATACACTCGTCCTGACACACTTTTACCCGGGTATTCTTTCCACCCTTTGGAAAAATGGGACAAGGAGAAAGTACCACAATTTTATCCCTTCTTTTTTCTGTACAAATATCCACCTACATAAGTACATATAGATGGATAGTTTTGTTGCCGATCGGTCGGTTCTCCAGTTCTCAAGTTCTCCAGACCAAACCAGTACAAATATCGTTTTCTCCCCCACTTTCACCCATATCTTTGGTTTCCAGTGTAGAGGAACCTTCTCCAGGCTCTTGCTTCCTTTTTCTCTATTTCCCCGGATTTATTTTGATGGCTCTTTGCTCTTTGCTCAAGAATATTCTCAATGGAAGCCCAAGAAACGTCCGTGGAGAAAGTCCGGAGAAAGTCATCTCTACGTACTTGTGCTTTCACTTATATTTGTATTTGTACTCGTACTTGTCCTGGTATTTGAGCTTCACTTTGAACCTGGATTTGGATTTCCGCTCGACTTAAGATTCAGATTCAAAGTCGAATTCGAATTCGAATCCGAATTCGACTTGAAATCCCGATTCGAAATCGAAATGGAAAATCCAAACCTAAATTCACATGGAAATGGATCTTGACTGTATGTGTGTTTCAATTCCATCGAATCTATTTGGATTTGCAAGGGAAAGCCAGAGCCAGCCAGAAGTGGCCACGGCCTCAAATATAAATATACTTTCACCATGGAGAAAGTCCGGGAGAAAGTCACCATATGATTGTAGAGACCCCTAGAGACATGGAAAATATGTATATAAACTACTTATATTTATCTCCCTTTTATGAGTCCCCGGATTCCAGTTTTATGGAGAAAGTGGGGAAAGCGGAGAAAGCAGAGCAGACGGTGGCGCCAAGTTTAAAATCCAAATTTTTCCTTTGCTTCAGCAAAAACACGAGCACAAATTATATGCATAAATACATATGTATGTATGTATGTACAAAGGATAACGAACAACCAGAGAGAAAGTCGGGAGAAAGCAAGTGAAAGTCGGCCATAGAAATGTAAATTTGCAAGATTCACCGAGACACTCTGGTTCTGGCTCTGGCTCTGGTCGTCACAGTTCCTTTGACTTGTCTATCTCGGTCGTCACTCAGACTAGACTCGTTGTTCAGCTCCAGTTCCAGAGTCAGTTCCAGTTCCAGATCCGCCTTCTCCAGCTCTCTGTAAAATGTCGGGGACAAAAAATAAAGGGCTGTTTTGTTGTATTGTATTGTGCGCTGTTATGTTATGTTTATTTTATAAATTCACCAGCACAGTTCATTTGTGTCAAGTCTGGATGTGAATGTTCTGGAACTGGGACTAAAAACGAAGCTGGAGCTGGAAATGGGATTGAATTGAATGCTGGCTGGAAAATCTAGTGCTGGACTACACTCAACTCTCCCGAGCTGGAGTCAAGTCGAGTCAAGTCGAGTCAAGTGAATTGAAGGCACTGGATACGTAAAATTCGCCGAAGAGTGCAAAAACACACAAAAAATTTGATAGTATAATGGCGTTAAGTAGAGTTCTGTCCCCCCTTCGCCTTTTTTATTCCCCTCACCCCTCCTCCCCCCTCGCCGTTTCTCCAGCGCACTATTGTATGTACACAGTCGTAGAAAATATTTACAAGGGGTTGGGTGGAAAGATTTGTCCATAATATGCGCCTCTGTATATCCAGCAGTTTACATCCTCATAAATAGCAAAACTATGGGGCAAAATGGGGGCCATGGGGAGAGTGGG
>JAQIVE010002498.1:0-19679 GCA_034698285.1 Sminthurinus bimaculatus | reverse complement strand
AGAATATAAATTCCCTATTAATTGAGGTTATGTGACAAACTCGGGTCACCGGATACGGATTTTATTAAAGTGGATATATATATATCCAACTAACCTCAAGTCTTGGGCTTGGCCAGAGAATTTTCCCATTGTTTTGCTTTCTCTTCATTTCTTTCACCCATCCAGCCAGCCAGCCAGCTCAGCATACATTCTCAACTGTTTTTACTCCACCTCTTCCTTTTATATCCATTTCTGTATATCCTCTTCTCTCTCTCTCTCTCTATTATGCCTAAATTCCTTCCTGAATCTTTGTTTCTACTTTCTTCTTGCGGATGGAATATATTACTATTTGTGGAGGAAAATAAAAAAATTCCCGTGGTATAGAATTAGGGATAAAATCTCAATGTGAAAATCGGCACTTGCATCCGCTGGCAGACACACGGCCAAGTACAGTCTAGAGTATGTATACTGATATTTAGCATTATTATTAGGAAACGTATACATAGACAATAGAAAAACGACAGACATTGCATATTCCATATGCTCCGTGTTTTGTGTGCTCAGCCTTTGTTTTTATTTGTAGTTTGAGAGGATTTTTTTTCTCCACTGTAGACTTTGAGACTTTGCAAACTTTTGAAGAAAACTTGAGACTTTCTCCAGCTCAACGTCTCAACATTTGCTTTCTTTTGTCATGTATATATTATAAGTATATGCATAAGACTTTCTTTTTAGGACGGGAAAAGTGGGCAAGAGCTTTCCCCTACTTTCCAAGGCAGTAGAAATGACAAGTCCAACTACGACGAATATGGCCCTTCTTTTTTCAATATTGACTGCTGCTTTAAACCGACTTTGAGCAGGCTCCAAAATTCCTTTTGTTTTTGAACCCACTTTAACTGTAAACAGCTCACATCAGCTTTGACTAGAAAATTCTACATACTTGTGTGCTCATAATTTCCGCATTTTTTCCAGTATTACACAAAACTTTTAATACAATATTGTGCATGTAATTTTTACAGAAATAATTTCCCTTGTATTTCCACCATATTGACATCAAATTGAGCTTAAGTTTCTCTTCAAATTTGAGCAGCTCAACGCAAAATCTGGGGAAAGCAGCTTTTTCACGTATAAAATTTCCAGAAGATTCTTGAGAATTCGGCAAATGGAACAACAACAGGAACAAGATTGTTATTATTTCATATTATTCCTTGTTGAAACATGTCATGTATGTAGTATGTATTTTACAAGTGGCGGGTAATTGGAAAAACATTTGAGCCTTTTCTCAAGCATTGCAATCAAATAAAATAAAATAAAGGCGCATCATCATCCTCTTATCATCATGCGGATGAAATTCATACTTTGATACTTATGCGCTTATACTTATACTTATGGTTATACATTTGCAATTTGTTCAAGGATTTTAAAAAATTGTGCAAAAATTCTCATGGGGACCCAACAGGGGACGGAACCAGATAACAAGGCAAAATATTGTCATACTCTTTATTCTTTACTCTGTATGCTGTACAATGTACACTGTACGCATTATAAAAGTACGGTCGGAAGGATTCTAAAGGAATGGAGCATGGTGCAAACTCATCGGACCATTAAAAAGATTTCTGTCGAATGGAAAACTACTTGCGTTTCCCATAGTATTATATACATGGAAAAAATTGAGCAAAAAAGGACAAGAGACAAGAAGAGTACTTTGCAAAAAAAGGCTGTACAGTGTGCTGTATGTAAAAAAAACTTTATTAAAAACATAGTATCATCATATCATATCATATTATTTACTTTGTGTGTTCCTCTCGTCATCCTCTCATCTTCTCGTCTCAACTCAACTCAACTCATGGACGAGAGGAAAAGAAGATGGAGGAGAGAAGGATAACGATTTTGTCATCATGGGGATGAGCCGCTCAAAATCATGAGGATTACAACCATCTTGAGATTATTGTTAACTGCCAAAGCAGATGCTCACCATATACACATACATAGAGTGGTGCGCAATCTATGTATTACAGAATTTCCCTAGTACACATACACATGCATACACGATTATTTGCCTTAGCCGCCCATTCACTCATTCATTCATTCACTCACTCACTGGCAAGTTCTTTGTGCCGGTTCCGCCATTGGGAAAAAATCCTCGCATTTACTTTACTTTCAACTTTTTCCTTTTGTAAACAGCGTATAAGTATTTGTGTATAGATATGTGTATGTATAATCGTAATCTCCTCGTGCCAGCAGTCTCCTCGATGAGCGGCAGCCATATGCCATTCATAATATCTGTTCCCAACTTTCCAAATAGTGAAAGTGGATGGAATTGGTTGGCTGGCTGGAGGATCAAGAGTAAAGTAAAGTAAATTAAAGCAAAGCTCTGTAAAGCCGGAGCTAATGGCAGGAATAATTTTACGTTATTTGCACTGCTCACGTGCTTTGGGGAAAATTTGCAGGAGACACTTTCATACGCGCCAAAAGTGCATTTTCACATGTACAAATAATACAAATACTGTGTAAAGTTGAATCTAGGGCTGCATGTGCAGAATCAGTTTTGTCCACTGAACAATTCCCATGTTTTGTATACGGCTGATTTCCGCTTTCGTAATAATACGAGTGTATGAATTCGTACAAGAAGATAAAGACGAAAAAACAAAAAAACAAGCTGCAGAATTGACTGGGAGCAAGGGCATTAAAATTTGAAAAATGGGGAGCATAAAAACCTCGTTGTTTTAGTTTGAATGGTAATTTATTGGGCGCTTCTCCTTCTACATAATATAAAAAGATGCCTAGAAAGGAATCTGATCTGTATTCTGAACTCTGAACTTGCAATTGCTAGCCCTTGGCTTGACTTGGTCCAACGACGAAAAAACAGGTACGTGCTTGTAAAATATAGAAAATAGTATAAAAGGGAAGTTTCGTAGATTGTACAGTAAAAAGCCCAAAAAAGTCAGTTATTGTTACTTTTACGTGTTGACAAAATTGGGGTAAAAGTCAAAGCGAGACAAATGCGAAACCTTCATAGTACATATATTTAAAAATAGGGAGGAGTGTAATAAAAATTCCAATTTTTTCACTTGGAAATTTTGTGAGAACACTGTGCTCGTACATACATATGATAATGCACAAGATTTCTCGTGATATTTGTGATTAATCTCCCAGGCTGCGGCCCCTAATTTTCTCGGGTTTAAAAACATTTTCACTCCTTCTGTATTTGTCGTATTTCCTGGCAATTTAATTCCTGCTCACGGAACTAAAATCCAAAGTACAAAGTTTAACTGTAGTCTATCAATATTGTTTAATATGCTCGTAATAGCCGTTGCTTTGAAGGATTCTCTGCACTGTAAATCAAACGTAAATGTATTTCTTGTGCATTGTAATGTACACGCACAAGTATCTGCGTACATTCTACACGTACTGGAACTTATAAGGCTGTACGTGGACATGTCAAAGTTTGGGTTTCAACATATATAATTAAAACAATTGTAAATGCACATTAATTTTATCCTTGAATTTGAATAACTCAAAATTACAATACATATATTATGTATTATGTGTAATATGTATATTACAATTCTAAATTTCACCGTCTCGGCTCCGCAATTTTTATGCAAAGACTCATAACTCATTCAAGTTGGTCCGCATACACACCAAGTTCATAAATCATTTTTGAGGGGACTGACGAGACAAAGCTCATTTAAAAAATTCAACTTTTTCTTTCTCTCTCACGTTTTTCCTTTGTCGCTTGTCGCTTTGCCTCACATTACATTGCTTTCCTTCTCCACAAAACAGAGAATGACCTAGAAAAGTCGTTTAAATATTTAAAGCATGAGTCAAGGATACAGTTCCAAAATTCGGCCGACTAATCTTGAGAGAGGGAGTAGAGAGTCAAGTTGACCACTGCAATAAATTGAGAGGAGTCTCCACTCTGCTTTTTCTCGGCTAATAACATTACGATATTAAACGACAATAAAATTACTCCGGCCAATTCTCTCATTTCCTATTTTAATTCCTCCCTTTTTGCTTCTTTTCGTCCAGCTCACAATTTCTGTATAGATATGTGTATATATACTCTCCAAGTCCAAGTGCATTTCAAACCCCGAACTTGAACTGGAGCTTGAGAGAAGGTGGAAGAGAAAAAGAGCTGGAGAAATGAGCAGCAGACACGCACGAGTCGACTCGCAAGCTGAACTTGGCTTTGTGTAAAGAGCGAGAGAGAGAGAGAGAGAGAAAGGAAGCCGAAAAGGACAAGAGCTGCAACTGTTAAAAAATGCCCATTTGAAGTTGGTCTCGCATGAGATGCCATATTATGTAAATAAATAAATTAGGTTAGTCGCTCTCCATTTCTCTTCTACATGTATATAATGGACTTGCATGCAGACTTACTCGCCCAGCTTTAACTCCTTTAGTAGTAATGCAGAAACGCACACACACACACACATAGAAAGACACAAAACGACAAAACGACAAAACGAAGAAACGAGAGAAAGTTGTATGTAGATGAAAAAAATTGAATTTTGTTTGATTAATTTATTATCAGAAATACTATTTATGAATTTTTTTGTTCCTTTTAAAATTTTATACAAAATTAGTCTTCAAACTCATTTTTTTGCAGGTGCATAATATGTTAAATCCCCCTCGTAAAATTAGTCTCCTTGTTGTAGTAGCGGTCAAGCTGGAGTTGCTCCTCACTAAACCGAGTCGTGGTGACCCTGGAGCCCTCGCCCACAAGATACAAGTCTAGCCCTCCCCCCTCCGCCATCTTGATGACCTCTTGGAAACCCGGGACCGTCTCCACGGACCCGCCGGGGGAATCCGAGAAAATCTGCACCTCCCACATTGTATAAGGGCTTAAACTCAAATCTCCCTTCATGACCTTCTCATAAATCCCGTTTGCATCCACGGGGTAGGGCTTATCCGGGGCGGAGTAACTGTACTCTAGCTGGAGACTCGGAGTCATCACGTTGAAGTAGGATGACCCATAGCGGTAGCCCGAATTACCCGTGTGAGTGAGGGTGACGGTAAAGTGGGACAAATAGTTATTGACGATTCCGGGGGTGGACCCACTCGCATTTCCCGCAACCCCGAATTCCAGGGCGACCTTGCGGAACTTGACGGCGTGAAACATCCAGTTGGACGCCCTTACATCCGCGCTCAGCGTCACCCGCAGTCCCTTTAGTATCGACGTGATTTGGTTCCGGAATTTGTCCGCGGGCCACGTGTAAAAAGGGCGAGGCCGGAGGAATTGGGCATTGGGAATCAGGGCCCCGTCAAAAACCATGACGGTCGTCTGGTACTCCGCCATTTTCCCCCGGAGTTTATCCAGTCGGCCGCCGACCGTGTCCAAAAGTCGGGAGACAAAGGCCTCCGCATTCATCGAGCCGTTGATTTGAATTGTGGCGCCAGATGCGGCCGCGCTGGCGTTCATCATGAGACTCTGCATGCCCACCGGAAGTTGGAACTCGCCCGAAAAGAAGCGAGCAAAGGGGAAGATCCACGTGTTGAAGGATTTGAGGGCGAATTCGTACTGATCCGCGACCACGACGGACTGGATGACCCCGTTGAGATTGCCCAGCGCCCGGTTTAGATCCCGGTCCTGCACGACCACGTTGGTGAGGGCGGCGGACTGGGACCGACTGATCAAATTGGCCAGCTTACTCTGCCCCTGAAGCGTCTCCAGTTTATCATAGACGTTCGTCAGGGTCGTCATCGTCTCCTGGAGGTTGTCAAAGGCCAGCGCGAGGGAATCGTCAAGGTCGCTGAAGCCGGCGGTGAACATTTTCCGGAGCTCCGTCTTGAGACCCTTGAGCATCTGCTGGACTTGCCACTGGTTGACCGTCAGGGCCACGGCACTTTGTTTGGCCATAGTTTTCCGGGCTCGGTCCAAGTCCGCCCGCATTTGCGTTAGCACCGGCTTCATGACGCTCTCCACGTTGGCCATCTGCAGCTCCATGTTGGCCATGGCCTGTTTCGTCTCCGCAATCTGCCGGGCCACCACGTCCAGTCGAGATTGGTCTCGACTGTACTTTGAAAAGGCGTCCAGCCCCACCTGAGACACTCGCTCGGCGCGCGAAACCGCTTCCGGTCGCGTCCACCCTAGTTCTCCTCTGGCCTCCATCTTGAGATTAACAGCGGCGAAGGCGGCGCTCAAGTTTGCTTGGCTCTCTCGATACATGGTCGTAAAATTTGTGGAGGCCTCGAGAGCGAGGAGACTGTTTGACCCGATATCGCTGGACACCGTCCCTTGGAACTCGGTAAATCGGGCCCTAATATTGGCCACTTCCTTTTCCAGCGGCCTCACATCCGATGAATTGTCCTGACGAAGGAGGTCCGAAATGTAGTCCAACTGGGCCCAATAAGTCCGCATGGATGCCTCATTTTTTTCCTTGAGTTTTGTGGCGAGAGCCGCGTCCGCCGAAGAGATGGATGCCGGAATCGGAGTGAGAGGCACGTCATCGGGATTCCCCGCCATATTGGCGGCTTCCATTACACCGCCCGCCAAATTCATGACGGTCCCGGCAATCTCCCCCTGCTTCCCAAACATGGCCAGGGCACTTCCAACAATCCCGAAAATCCCCAGAAAAATCTGTAGCGGCCCCCTCGCTCGCAGTTTCTAAAAAGCAAAAAATATATTTTTTTAAAAAAAACATTGTTTGTACAATTTTTTTTAAAAAGACGGAAAAGAATATCATATCTGGTACGCACTGCTTGAAGGGCCTCCAGAGCTTTCAGATCCTTGAACGCTTCCCTCTCCAGCTGGACAATTTGAGTCACGAGGTCGTCGGTGCTCTGGTCAATTTTCTGGAGGATTTTTTCCAGCCCCGGGTTGAGAACGAGCTGGATGAACTGATCCGCCTCCTTGAACTTGATGGATATGTCCTCCTGATAGGCCTCATTTGCTTGATTCACTAGGGCGAGCCTCTGCAGATTTTGCTGTGAGGTCTGAAGGTCCTTGAAGGACGCCGCGGCATTCTTTAGATAGCCCGCCACGTTCACGACAAGAAGCGGCTCCGCCCCGGAGTCGGAGAAACTTTCGAGTCTGCTGTAGGCCGCAGTGTACAGGTAAAAAAGAGCTTTGCGATATTCCGCGGCGGGGATATGGCGGCGCGGATGCTGAATGTTGGGCGTGGCAACCGATAGTGCCAAGTTGTACACTTTGGAGAGGAAGGCGTTAAGGAGAGGTCTTACATCCGGCGGGGCGACGCCATTTTTATTCGAATTTTCGCGGAGACGCGCCGCGCCAATCTCGATCGCCTGGAGGTCCTGAAGGGGCTCCAGCGGCTCGCGGCTAAGTTGGAAGGGGTCCTGACTCTCGGTGTTTACGAGGAAGCGGGAAAGGGCAACTCCGTTGTACAAGTCGAGGGCATCAAGGGCGAAGGAGAGGTAGCTGGACCAATACCGGTTTGGGCTTGAGGGCGTGGGTGGGGCGTCGGGGTTGATGACGCTACACCCATCGCAGGCGGACAAAGTGGGTAGTTCTTCAATGCCAAAGTTGGTGGTCTCTGCTGCAGCGGCGGCGGCGGCGGGTACAAAATCGTCCTTTATTCTCTTATAAAAGCCCGGCATTCGAAATCTCGGATAATATTGGTACTGGATAATTCGGATTCTTCCTTTTTTGCCATGCTCCCCAGTCACCCCGCCCTTCCCCACTCCTCCCGACCCCCCTGATTTTGTCTCCTGGGAGGCACCTAAACCCAAAAAATTGGTAAAAATCCCCGGATTACCCCCAATGCCCCCCTTCCCGCCGCCCCCGCCCTCTTTCCCAGGCCCATCCCCTATTCCAGGGCACGTAAACTGATAAAAATGTGACTCTGAGCCCCCTTCCCAAAAACCTGCATTGCTTGCATTGTAACTGTGACTTGGAGTGGTAGAGACTGTGCATGGCACCGGGTAGCGCTTTACATACTCCTGAGCATCAAAGTTCCACGGAGCTTCGGTAATCCCGGCTTCCGTAGTGAACTCGGGGTCTCGCCCATCTGGGCCCTTGGCCCCATCCCCACCGTCCTGCCCTCGCCCTCCACTGCCCCCATTTAATACCACCGTTGCATAGGGTTTCGCAGATATTGATAAAGATTGCCCCATGATGAAGAAATTCCCCCCGTTTTGCCCCGGACCTCCGGGCTGCCCATCCGATCCCACGCCGCGTCCATCCTGACCCGGCTTCGTGGAGGGCGCATCTTTCCCGCTATTTCCAGTAAGATCCACCAGCCAATTAGAGGTGGATCCGTCACTCCGACCGGCAACCTCCCACCAGGGCGCAAAAACAATTAGGCTCAAGGGCTCCCCCTCCCTCCCTGCAATATCCGCGCCCTTGACGTCAAAATCGAGGTAAAAGGCCGTGCTGGCAAAGATGAGGAGTTTTTTTACCCGACCTTGGTACGCCCGGACGCAGTTTGCCCCGTCGACAACGGACTTTAGGCTGACGAAACGCCCTCTGGCGACGAGCGTCAAACTACCCGAATCATAGGAGCAGCTAATGTCCTCTTTTAGCGTGACTTGAACGACCCCGTTGAGATCCTTGAGCGCGGTCTGCTGAGCAGTTGGACTTAGGGCCTTAAAGTTCTGCAGGACGCCGGCGGGCGTCTTGCTCGACGGCTGCGGAAACGTGGGCATGATATTCGTGATACAGTTGAGCAGGGTGGTCTCGGCAGGGGGTTCGCAGCGTCCGATTCTCGCGGCGAGCTCTGCTTTTGAAGACTGCCCCCGGGCTTGCACGGGCCCTGCGGACAACGTGGCGAGGGTGAGTTGTAGAAATTCTATCCAGCTGAGTCCGGTCCGAAGTGGGTCAACCAGGTTTCGATTAATATGGGCCGCAAGCCAGTGGGTCGTGTTCACTCCCGGGAGTCCTGGGCGTCCATAAACTGTATCCAGTTTTTTACTGTCCAGCATTTTAATAGCATTTAACTCGATCAGAGTACTTGTTTTTGTCCGGTTCCACGTGGTGCTGGTGGTTTCAGTTCCATCTGGACCCCGGTTCAGATCAAGCCCGGGGCTGGAGCTCAACAATTTTTGGATTTTTTCTGCAATGAAAGACGGCCGTGGGAGCAGCCCATTTCCGCTTAAACTGGCAATCTGCTCCCAGCCATCAATTTCCCGCCGCAGAGTATCGAATTTCGCGGGAAGTTCTCGTGAGGTGTTGGTGAGGAGGAGTTGGGTCCAGTTGAAGTAGCGGGCCGTGTAGCAGGAGGACAGATCTTGACTCAACCTCTCCGAAAATTGACTCAAGGTCGTGGAGGTTACACTAGAGGGCTCCGCTTCGGCTCTAGCGGCCGCCAATGCTGCTGGATCTATCGGAGCTGGCGTGGTTGTTGTCGTTGTTGTAGTCGTGGTCGTAGTCGTAGGCGGTGCTGTGGGCGAAATCCTCAAGATTAGTTTGCAATTTTTTTTCCAATGTACATAAAAATGTGCAAAAATGTCCATCTTACGTGTTGGGGGCGGATCAAGGCTGGAAATCCAGGCGGAGGCCCGACTGGCCAAAGTAAAGAGTCCAACGCCTTCGTTTTCGTCAAAAAGATCGAGTTGATGTCCAACCAGGGCCAATCGACCCGTCGTCTCATTCTGAGCCATGAGCTGGTTTGCTTCGATCATCCCGTCGGCTCTTGGGGTGTCGGAGTTACAGCAGATGGTGGAGTAGGGATCTCTCCCGGGGAAAATCCTGGTGCACGCATGCACATACATAACCATACACGAAACCTTCTCCAGCACCATGAAATAAGGGGCGCTGCGGGAGCTGGTCGACCAGCGGTACAACGTCATTGTCGTCGTCGCCTTTGGCTCTTCGCCCGCGGGGTACGAATAGATACTCGCGGCGGTCAAGTCTGGGTCGAAAAACGCCAGGGGCGACTGCAGTTCGAGGAGGCAAAAGGCGTATTTGTACTTGCCACTGGAAGCAAAGAAACACCTCATGGAAGTTAAACCAATGCTGACCTTTGATGACCTCTATCCTAGATGGTCACAATTGTAATATTTGTGGTATTTGGTACATATTATATGTTTTCTAGACAGTTGACCTCACCTCCGTTCTGGATGCAGGTAGAACTTTGAGCCGACTGTTTGAACGGGGCCTTTGTCCGAAGTTTGTCGACGTCTTAGATTGGTGGACCCGGCGGTGATTGATAGGCTATCCTGGGGGATATTCACGTTGGGGTCTGAGGGGCTACAACATTGGGCCGTGGTGATGGCCCATTTAGGACTCAGAACCGTCGCCCCACACTGCCACCAATCAATTTTCGCGCTCGAGATGAGACCCATCGAGGGATCCTCCCCACGCTTTGCCGCCTCAACTGTGTATAGTGTACAGCAAACAAATTTAAGGCTCATAAAAGTTTGGAGGATCCTCGATTAAGATTTATCGGATTACCGTAAAACGCTACCTGCATAAATAGTAGAGACCTGGCCGAGGAGCAGAAAAGGGACCACCAGGGACCTGAAAAAGCCTCCCGTCCGGGCAAATTGAATCTCCATCGAATTTTTCATCAACTTTTGGCACCGTTATGCACTTGATCTTACTCTTCGGGATGCAATTGAACCATGCAACAGTCGTTTTTGATATAACAAACAGTTGCCCAACTCTTCGGCTTTTATTATCGTCAAGAGCCGTTGACGGTAAGCAAACGGCCCAAACATAAATAAGTGATATGATGATAGTTTATTGCTGTTTAAACAGACCGCGGAGCATTTATTTTACCAATTAATTGTCTTTCGCAGTTATACATAAATTGATATGAATTTTTATTCATTCAAGTATTTATGTATGCATGTAGTTGGTCGTAGGGACTGTGCAGTAGTCAAAAAATGTGAACAAATTCCCGCATTTCCCAGAAAACGGCACATGTCCTTCATCTGACGAGACGAGTCACTTGGTACAAGTGTAATGCAAACAAGGGGAAAACCGCAACGAAGGTAATAACTGAACCGCGGATCAAATTTTGTCTCATCCGGCTCACCACGTGCATTTATGGGTTATGTGGCCCCGAGCCACAGGGACACGTGGAGTTTTATTGCAGGCTGTGGTCAACGGTGGTAAATCCCTTAACCCGTTTTAATTAAGGGCAGTTTTCGAAAATCGAATATTTTGGGTCGTATAATCCGTCGTTAAAAAAAATATCCATAAGGAGCCAATAACTATCTTTTTGCAAATGATTTATGTTTAAGTAAATTTTAAAATGTGAACCCAGTAGCACACAAATTTAAAATGAGGTAAATAAATTATATGTACATATACATTATACATAAATACGGGACCAAGAAACAGCTTGAATAGTTACCGTACATTAGCGCAATAGGCACACTGTATGTATGTTACGGTAAAAGTTGCCGTTGATTTTTTTTCATATCGTAAAAAACTGCAAGGTTTACTTTTCCACCTAATACCGTATTTTCCCGAATAGTAACACACGTCCAAATAATAACAGATGCGAAAGAAATTGCCGTTTGATTTTATGACGTACATACTTTCTATACCGTCAAAAATTCAAATAGTACATAGCACCGTAGCACTATTTAAACGGTAAAACGGTACATCTAATCTCGAGTCTGAAAAACGTGTAACAAGAGTTTGGGTAGAAGTACATATGTTGATGAAAAATAATGCGGGGATTTATTTTTTCGCCCTGACAAATTGAGGTGGATGAACGACCCAATCATAAACACAAAGAGATACGAGATACGGCTGATATAATTCCTCCTGTGGAATTATATGTACACACACCGTATCTTTTTAAGCAAACTGAAACTACTCACAATCAGTACTACGTTAAACATAAAGTAAAAAAGGGGATAATAAAGTATCAAAAAAGATGACTAAAGAAAACAGTTGCCTCAACTCTATGTATATGAAATCTTCCTGAATAATGGCTTTATATAACTCCAAGATTCTTTGAGCTTTTGTTTGTATATCCATAAACCATAAAGTATGAACATTGTACATTTTTGCAAAATTTTTCAAGAAAAACCTTCTCAAAAAGTAAGACGGTCTTTGATAGAGATTTGGGTCTCGGATATGGATAAAATATGTGAGTGGATATTATTTTGCGACATTTGTCAATTTTTATTCGTGGCTTCTCACTTGACAGGAAGAATCCGATCCGAGCCTTCCCAGTGCCCGCTAATACAGTACATTACATTAGATTAATAATAGTAAGCTTATGCATACATACAGTAGCTGCTTGTACATATAAAAAAGGATGCATATGGACGGGGACTCTGGCCCAACAATAAATTTCCACAGGGGTCAAAGCCACTTGTAAGCTTCCGCTTCCCACAATTCGCATCCCACTGCCTTACTTACTTAACTATGGAATACTTGCTTATGTATGTATCTACACACAATGACAGCACTGTGTATGTAGACGAAGTAAGTCAAGTGCAATAACCCCGCACGAAAAAATTCTCGTGAATATGGTCCACTCAAAATTGAAAGTTCCATATTGATTCTCAATTGAAAACTGCTGAGACCTTCTTCTTCTTCTCTGTCAATGATCAAGTTGAAACTTGAGGGCTGAAACTGGGACTGGGACTGGATCTGAAACTGGAGAAAGCAATGCAATGCAGTGTAATGCAAAGGAAAGCAAAGCAAGGGAAGCACACAAATATTTATGTGCGTCTTGGAAGAGGTCCATCTCCTTTTCCGATATATTCCCATCCTCTCATTCCTCGTGCAATCCAAAGTCTAGAGAGACTACAGTTGGTCGGCAAGCAAGCAGGCAGACAGTCAGAGGAATGGGAAACATCTTTACATGGGAGAAATGAGCAAGTGAAAGTTATGAGGGACTTTCTCCCCTACAAAACTAGCAATCTTCCTCTCGACTTTCTCCAAAGAAAATAAGTCTATGTAGAATGTAGAAGGCTGAAACAGCTTCATTTTCTCGTTCTCTCTGTCTGGCTGTCTGCTTGTCTGCCTGCCTGCCTGGTTGCTTTAGTTGGAGGAGTTTGGTTGGTTGGTTCTTTGGTTGGTTGGTTGGTTGGTCGCTGGAGCAGTATGAACTTTGAGGAGGGCAAAAAAACTGAAACTCGCAAGAGTCACGGGAGAAGCCCCTTCATTAAATTACACATTCATGACAGTTCCAGGGTTCCAGCTTTCAGCCTTTTCTCTCCCTCTCTGTTCCTCTGTTCTTGTATAGTGTACGTCTTCATATTCCTCCACTTTCTCCATATCTACTCCTACTCCATACTCCTTTCCCTGGAAACATGAGCATGGACGGCCTTTCCAATTTCACGTCTTCTCCACTACGAGTATTATACGCAATTTTCTGGGCACAATGTATTTGTAATGCAATGTATGTAATATGTATAATTCAACGCAATGTTATATCGTACGCATCTATGATACATTGTACATTATACATTGTATCTTGCATGGAACATAAATGCTCAATAAACTAACGTTAGTTACTCACATTCCTCCTGGTTTTCTCGATTCCTTCTTCTTCTGCTTCTTTCCTAAGTCTCTCTTTGCCTCTCTTTTACTCTTTATATTGTGTATATAAATTATAGGGCTGTTCTGCTCCTGTATCATTTTCCCTCGTAAATCTCTCCCCGCTCGTCGGCACACTCCTAATAAACTCGGCAAATATCTCTAATAGGAAAATTGCAGTGGCTCCATTGTCATTCTCCATTTTTTTTGCCCTTGTTTTTTTCTTGTTGTGCTCTTTTGCCTTCTTTCCATATTTCCTTGTTTATGTATAAAGTATACATAATATATATTGTACACATACATTATACAGCGGATGTGTAAAACAAAGAGCTACATTATTTTTGTTAGGGAGCTTTGCCATTTTAATAGCGTGTCCAGTATCCAATTTTATCGGTTCGTATACATATATGTTACATTTGATTTTTTGAAGCCTTCCGGTGCAATTAATTGTAGAGATGAAAGTAAACAATCACTTATTATTGGAAAACCGGACAATTGAAATGAAGACACATGTGGTCGTATTTTTGTAAAAAGATGGGAAATTTCTTTAAGAAGAAACATGACAAGTTTTTTTATGGAGAAATTTATGGAAAATTTTGCTTTTGGTGATATTCTAGCTTGTCAATGACTCGACGTTCTTTTGGCATTACGGAGAGCACGTTTTTTACATGGAAATTGTTTAGAAAACATGGGTGCTATACACCATAGCACTGCAATATTTATGCCATGTTGTTGTTACTGTCGGATACTTCCAGTTTGTCAGGAATTATTACGTATGATTCAGGCGTTCTCTTTGTACTTTTACCGGAAAAAAACTACAGCGGACAAGTAGAAAAAACGAAGACACCATGTTTTTATTTGTACTTGCACGTATTTACACATTTACACACAACACATTTTATCCACATCTTTGTTTTTGCTTTCTCCAACCAATCAGCGCCGCAACCTCGATGCATTTGATGTTCAAGGGAGAAGATTCCCAATTTGCTGTTTGTTTTCTTTTTTATATTTTATGAGGGTCCTTTGTATTCATTCATAAACATTTATCGGAGAAACGGCCGATATGAAACTCCTGTAGTTACATGACTATGACTATGATTCTGATTTAGACTTTTGTGCCGATTATTTTGTGTACACAGTTTGGGTGCAAAAAATTCCAACTATAAAAGAAGAAGAAGAAGAAGGAAACAGCCAAGCAATTGATTTCTGCTCCAATTCACGACTGCTCATCGTAAATCCAATCCATGGAATCCCATCCCATCCAATCCACGCAATGGGCTGCCGTACAGTTAAAAACGGAAAAAATCCTCCCATTTTTCCAGAATCGGACTTGGAATTGAAATCAGAGTCAGGAAGCTGAACTGCTGGAATCTGAAAATCCGAAGCCGAATTCGAATCCTAAACGGTAAGCCTCCTCCATATTTGTAATCTATATTCCAGCCAAGATTGCACGGTAAAAAGAGAGAAGAAAGGAGGCAAGTCATGAGGAAACAGTCTTTGATTTTTGATCACTTGTTCCCCGATAGATAGATAGAGAGATAGATGTACGGGCTATATGTATACACATATAACTGTGGAGTGTGCAGCATAACAATACAGATAGTAGAATATTTTTATGTGGGCGATGGAAGCTTCAAGTCATACATTGTGCATTGTACAATACAGTGTACACTTTTGTCGTATATTATTCGCCAGTGTTTTCCACATAAATAGGTAGAAATAATACAAGTTATGAGCGGAATATTATTCGAGGAATCTGTGAAGCAGTCAGTTCGACATCATTTCGCATTCTCCAAGAGATCCAGATCGACCCACTCTTTCCGTTTCATCTCCTTCTTGGTCTCCCTCCTTTTCTTCAGCTTTTACTTCCTGTCCATCATCAAACTCCACTGTATATTGCACATACTACATACATATTTAGTTGTTGTGACTACAATACAATGACTGACTGTACTATACAGATTTTTCTGCCGAGGCGAACTGGAATTTTTCCTTTCTTGTTCTTCGGTAGTCAAACGGCTGATTGAAGATAAAAACGAGTCTCTTTCTTTATTCTCTCTTTCTCTCTCTCTCTCTCTGACTCAACTCGCTCGTTCGTCTTCCACCTTCATCTCCGCCCGTGCTCCTCTCTCTCTCTATTTTATCTCCCTATTTAAGACTTCTTTACATGTGTTTGCGATACTTTGCTACTATGTATTTTTCGTGTATTTCGTACAGTAGATACTGGATAAAAAATGTTAATACTGCTTTTCAAATTCAACCTTTTTGAAAAGGCTCACTATTATTATATGCTTTAATACAGTGAAAAAGGTCTGGTCTAGAAATCGGCAAAAAATTGGGCAGGACAGGAATAATTATTATAGAAAGACAGACAGAGTTAAAGGCTAATTAGAAGGTAACATTTTTTGTAAAAAGCCTGAAATTCGGGAGCCACTTTTTAAAAAAGTTTCATTTGAACGACAGTCTACTGTATACTGTATACGTAGTTACGTATTATACAGAAAAAAGATGGATAAAATTCACAATCTGCAGTCACAGCGTGGATGTGCAATTTATGGAAGAAATGATATGTGGAATATGGACGTGGGCACGTAAAATAACTCACAGGGATATGCACGGGGAGAAAAAACTAAAGAAAAATATTTGCGCCATTTTTTGCCATCGTATTGTTGCCGTTTTCTCGTTTTCGCCTCTGTTTACGACCCTCCATGTCATACATTGTCCGATTCACGACAGTTATGCATATGTATGAAATACATACACCGAGTTATGGCAAAATGCGATGGGATAAGAAATTGTATGATATTTCAGTATGTACTTAAAATTGAGATTGAACATTGGCAAAAAAGGTGACTGCAGAAACAGATAGTCTGCGAAATTCCATCGGTCTGAATTTCGCCGTAAATCCTGTTTTTTTCTCATAATTCTACAAAAACGCCAAAGTTTTGCCACTGCAGTAAAAATCCTCATCTTGGATTTAACAAGGCAAATGAATTTTCAAAAATTTACCAACATTTATAAGTTTTTCAAAGCTCAACTTTTTAATTGATATTTTGGTATGAAAATTAGTCTGCCCATCACCGCCTAAAAATCTGCTGTACATACAAGGTGCTTCAAGATAAAGAAAATATTAAATGCGTAATTTATGTACAAATAGGTAGTAGGATGATACCTTGAGCCGTGGACGATTGGAAGAAATCCCTGGTCGACAGCGGTGCTGCTGCTGATGCTGCTACTGCTTCCCGATGATTTGGCGTAGGCGGAAGAAGAGGCGGAGGAGGAGGATAAAAGCGGAAGAATTCCGGAGGCGATGGATATGGGCGTAAAAGAGGTGGAGGAGCTCCATCCCGAGATGGAGAGGAAGTCCCTGGAGTTCTCCTCCACTTTACACACAAAGGGGGCCACATTCCCCCGCGCCACGACGACAGTCCCATCCAACACCGGCTTCCAATTTCCTTTCACAACTGCACACACGGAATTACAAATATTACATACATAGAGTGTCACATCAATTCGGCTCCGTCATTTCAAATAATATATTATACATATACATACATTCACTATTCACATTTACATCCATTATATTTCCCTCAGTCCATTTAGATACGACCATTCACGTTTTATGTATAATACAAACATCGTACACCCACACTTTTACATTTACCTTCACTTCACTTTCCAATTCACTTTCACCTTACCAAATGCATATCATCTGCATGTACAATGTACGCGTAACACAAGGACAAGAGAGTCTGCCGTACCCTTTCGTCCTTCAATGATATTATTATCATGAGGAAATAAGATGCAAAATACAGAGCCTGAGTAAACATGCAAACAAATGAACAAACAAACCAAGATTGCCTTGCTTTGGCTTGGTCTGGTCTGCATATACAAAATACATACGTAGGGCAACAAGAAAAGTCGCCGTTTCCAAAACCACCCACACCACAACAACAACAAGAAGAACATCAAGAAGATGTTGAGAAAACCACGGGAAAGGCCAAAACTTGGCTTCATTCTCAAGTCGAAAAGGGGCTGGAAGCATAAACACAAGATGATTACTACCAAGTATTTTACATACATACTTAAGTGGCATCAGAACATCAAAGTAGATATTTTTCCAAGAATTTGTACCCCACATCAAAATCTCGTCATTATATAGACGTATGAACATACCCTATTGTACATAATTTTAATATTTACAGTTTTCTTCGTAAGCGCAAGTATTTTTTATCCATGTATACAATGTACAACATAAAAGCGTCGTTTCAATTTACTTTGTAAAATGATTTGACTCAACTTGACTCCCCATTTTCGGTTTCCCCCGGTTTCCGCGAAAACAAGCGGATTTTTCAAACATCACTTTTAACAATCATAACATTTGCGTCGGCGGAGAGAGGAAGGACGAAAATAATATGAGTAAGTATAAAGGATGGATATTTATACCACTGCCTTTCAAATCCAGAACCTTTTCTGTTTCTATACTGTAGATGAGGCCAGTGAGCATAAAGAAGAGGAGGGCAAATGAGGAAGACGGAAGTGAGTTCATAACAATCTCTACTTATTCTGGGACTGTTGAGCCAGCGGCTTAAGTCGTACATATTTTGAAACAGTGAGACGGGGATCACTTGTCAGAGTCTTGAAGTTGACTTTGACTTTGTCTTGACTCCACTTTTCAGCAGTTCTCAGCCTAAGTATGTATAATGTATATGTACTATGTACGCATAGTTTACTCAACAAAAGAGAGAATTGAGGAGAAATGCTCAACAACATTTTCAAAATGACTGTCAGCTCCTTATTTTCTTCAGTGCGTGTATTGTATTGTATTGTATTATATTACGTTGCATGAGCTCCTCAAACTTGAGTTGGCGCTTCCAGGAGCACCTTCAACCTTCAAATAATATAATAATATTATAGTATTGTATATACTTTTGTAACTATGAAACGCATCATTATTCCTAATCTTCTTGTCCTTCTCCCTCTGCATCTCTTCCTCCGAGGTAATGAAATGGAGACTCTTAACCTATCAACAATGAAAAAAGGATCACTTTGGCCATGTCTAGATCTAGGATTCTTTACTCTCTGTGTACATATAAAAAGTATGATTTTACCAGAAACATTTAGCTTTACTCTAAAAATTCCAGAAAATAGGTTTCATTGCGTAGCAACCTGCTGAAAAAATCTACTTTTGTATTTTTTTTGTAAAATTTTACGTTTATCATAAACATGGCAGCTCATTTTACTTCAAATCGGCTTTGATTGCCCAACGAAGCCAAGCTAAGTGCGTAGGCCGATTTCATATTTTATTTTTGTACAAGGCCTACAATTTTTTGCAAATTGCAAGTACTGCGTTTATACATATTAAAGACATTTTTGACGCACCTTTTTCGGTGGTCTGAGCGGTTGTAACGTGACCCTTAAAGTTGTAAGGAGAGAGAAAACGAGAAAGAAGATAATTGATAAGAAAGGGTTAAAAAACTTCATTTTAAAGAGACTTGAACGGAGATGACGGAGACTTATTTTGCGGGCAATGTAAATTATTGCAGTGATTCATGGCTGAAACTCACCGCTTCCCCGTCCCCTCATTTTTCGCAGTGAATCTTGTGGTGTGCGAATTGTAAATTGTAATAGCTGTCTAATAGCTGTGGCTCGGAGCGTCAAAGTAAGTCTTTGTATGTATGAATGAATACTGCATGTGTATAAGTAAGTAGGGAGTAAGTCGGGAGAGTGAAAAGAGGGGAGTTTATTATGAAGCTTTTTCACTTTTTCTCGGCACGTATTCTGTTGACTTGACTTTATGAAATCATTATGCATCTTGTCGTAAATTAGATTATGTCTCTCAGCCTCCGCTGCCTCGTCCTCGTGTCCTCGTACATCGTACATACATATTCATCTTGGTCCTCATCTTGCCTCTCCTTCTTCTTCTCTTGCTTTTGCTTTGGCTTTGCTTTGGAGACTGTCACGCAGCTCAAAGTGTCAGCCCAGCTTAAAGTCGCCATTATACATTTTAACTCGGAAGTTATTTCCCCTTCTCTGCCAATTTAGTCGTGACAATGTTCAGCCCACATTGGGTCGACTCCCATCACGATAAGTAAAATAGGACGTGAACATGTTTTTAATGCTCCCTCCGTTTTTCAGTCTAAACCATGCATTTACATGTATAGGGTCCTCCAATTGTAGATATACTTTTAGAAACTTTCCGCTTGGGAATATTTCCCTTATGTACATTAGAAATCGCCACTTTACCCAAAGAGTTGAAAAGTAAAACCCTCAGGGTCTCATATCGTTCCTTTTG
>JAQIVE010002497.1:0-19685 GCA_034698285.1 Sminthurinus bimaculatus | reverse complement strand
TTTGACCTCGTTGCGCCAGCTCTAGCGTTAATGAAATTTCTTGAAATTTTACAGGGATATACTACTCTAGGGTATGTTACTTTTAAGCTTTCAGCCGGTGACATTTTTCAACCTTCGTCCATATGAACATCCCTAATATATATGTACAAAAAAAATTTAATATTAATTTGCAGCATTATCCTGCGGAAAATTCGCCCGATTTTCGGCCGAAAAGTAACAGAATTTAGCCGAAATCTCCAGAATTCTGATAGAAGTTTCCATCTACTCAACACTCAACAAAAACTGGCAATTTTTGGCCGAAAAACTCTGGTGGGCGAAATTTCTGGCAGCATTCGGCGGGATATTTTGGTGCGGGTACGTGCACATGTACGTTCACGAGAGGCGGGTCCTCTTGATTTGCTAATGTTTAGTTTCATGTTTCTTGACACTCCGTTCGTATTTAGATCGAAAGGGGCAGAAGCGACATGCAAATGGTTTCACTTCCAAGTGAGACTTTGAATGACTATTGAGGGCTGTCTTATACATTGTTTTGTAGGGACACTTTGAACACTGGAATTTTAAAAGGCCCTCTTGTTCCTTGTCCTTCTTGTGGACCACGTGATGCGTATTTAAATTGCCCTTTTCACTAAAAGAAGAATTGCAGTTTGCCTAAATGGTTATTTAGACTCCCCTTCCAAACAGTTTTGTGGGGACACTGAGAGCATTTGAATGTTCTTAAACTCTCGAGCTCCTCCTCCGTTTTGTGGACCAGCTGATGGACCTTTAGATCTGGCTGTCGAGCAAAGGCAGAATTACAATTTTGCTGGGTGCATTTGTAGGGCCGTTCCTTTGTATGGATTTGAAGGTGATTTTGGAGGTCTAATTTGAAATTGGTGGCGTAAGTACAAATAGAGCACTTAAAATCCGATTTGAAAAGATGTATCTTTCTGTGTCGATCCAGGCGGGTTTTTGTCGGAAATGGCTTTGTACAGTATTCGCAGGTTTGTGACGATGCTTTTGTTGGCTCTGCATTTGAGGCCATGATTCAATAGAAGCTGTTGCTTTGGTGCTTGTTTGTGGATGGAAATGTTTCGAGTACGAGGAAGAGCGGAGAACATGTGCTGGTTGAGTCGGAATAACCGTCGACAAAACAATATTTAGGATTGCGTGTTTAAGCTCCGCTCATTCCGGGGTCTGTCGGCTGTACATAAATGTGCATACGTACATGTGCATGCAGGATAGGTTTTCTGTACATTCCTATTCTGTATTTTTCAACATACGTAGTATTTTTAACCTGCTTCTTATTAAGCCTGTAAAATGTATCTTACTCCTAACTTGAAGTTTTTTGCCTTCCTTTTAAAATGCAAGGGGCTGAAAGCAAAGGGCTGCCATTAGTATGTACAACAGATGGACTAACTTTGAGTGCTTGCTTTTTTACCGAGGATAAACTCAATCCACTTTCGGTCAGTGGAAAAAGGGATTCTTGAGGCTATGCAGGTAACAGAGGTAGAAGCCCTTTTTAGGGTGGCACTTGACATTTGTACGGCTGCAATTTTAAGTGCACACTTTGATAGTGCCTCTTGACACTGGATTTGTGTTTAGCTCGATAGAGGCAGAGGTCACAGGAATATTCTTTAACCTCTGAGTGGGTCTTTAGGTGATGTCTGAGACTTGTTTTCCAAATAGTTTTGTAGGGACACTTTGAGCATTTGAATTTTTTTAAACTCTCGTCCTCTTCCTTTTTGTGGATGAGCTGGTGGATCTTTAACTCGGCCTTTCGTTTAAACGTGGATTGGCAGTTTGGCCATTGACATTTGAACGGTCGCACATTTGTGTGAGTACGAATGTGACAAGTTAGATGCTGTTTGAAATTAGTGGCGTAGTCACAAAACGAACAATTGAAATCCGTTTTATGCAGATGAATTTTTCTGTGCTGATTCAGGCTTGATTTGTTGGAGAATTGCTTCATGCAATATTCGCAGGTATGCGTAGCTGCTCTTGACTTTGAACTTGAACTCATTATTTCACAGACCTTTTGTTTGATATTGAGTTTGTCTTACAATTAAGGAAAAATACACCGCAAAACAAGCTCAAAATTTTCAAAAACTTCCTTAAACCAACTAAAAGTACACCGTTAATTTTTTAGTGAGGGCATTCGTTTCCAGAGTGTCGACAGAATGAGAGAATCGCCGGTTTCCACTGAACGAGGTTCGTCTTACACTGGAACAGTTGGCCTGTACAAAATATGTGGGTTTATTATTATTCTACGGACGTTGCTTTTTGAACATGAACCTTTTATCCTGTATGTATGCGAGAAAAAGGGGAAATTGTGGATGCCGCGGGTGATTTTTCGGGATTGCGTGTTGCAGCACAATGGACAATTTTCATCGTATTTCTGTTTTTTGCTATTTTATGCATGTTATGGATGTGTGCTGCACAGTTTGGGTTCGCCCTATCAAAATTATTCCGTGGAAGGCTTTTTACACAAATGAACAATACGGGTGGAAAAACATTATGGAAAATTATATTATTTCGGCCCATATTTGTGAAAAGCTATTTTTGCGTTTAAAAACTTTAACCCAAGCTTCAAGATGAACGAAAATGACGAAAGGTATAAAATTATGAGAGCTTATTATGACTTTTTTTTAAAGCAAATCGATATAAAAAGCTCAAATACCACAAAATAGGCTTTTTTACGTTTAGTTGAACTGCAATAGAAAAAAATGTGTTGGCTCATGTCTTCTTTATTACTGCATTTTAAAATTCCCAAAAACATTTAAAGTTCAGTCTGGCTACGATTTCCGGAAGCTCCCTGTGCTTTCGATGTATACTTTTCTAGAGCATCTAGGTTACACGATTTGAATACAGAGCCGACGGTTGTCAAATTAAGGGAGTCCGCCACAGACCAAGCATTTAAAAGATGATAGTTTTCAAAGCAGATCGACTTGCCCCTGAAATCGGGCTCTTCGAAAAAAAACCAATCGGTCGGCCCTGTTACTGAAAAATATTGAATGCTCGGGTTCTTTTCATTGGTTGACAGTGCGGGAAATGTAAAACCCGTTTGGTTCACTAAAATTTCGTCACCACTCCATTTATCCGTAGAATTTTCCGGATGAACGTACAAACTAACGACACTCTCATCAACGTGACTCGCTCCCAAGTGACGGAATGAACGGTAGGGAAATGGGGTCGTAGTGCAGGTGATTCCGGCGCTGGTACTGGAACCAAACGGTCGGTATTTTCCTCGGTAATTTTCTAGTGGGTAGGCAAACCATCTGCAAAAAATACAACAAAAACTATGAAATTTAATGTGAAAAACAATATTTTTTTACTTTATCCCAATTGTAATTTTTTGTACTAAAATGTCTATGAAATTAAATAGATTTTTCAATTTTCAGTTTTTACTCACATTCCCCGAGCACAGACTCGTTTTACATCAGGTAATTTGAAATTCCCCGAATGGCTGTTGATGTCCGCTACATTTTCTATAAAAGAAAGGCGATTAACCTGTCCCGTGACCTCCTCATGTTGATACAAAGTTAATTCTTGCACAAAACCATGGCCAAACGCCACCAAATAAACAAATAATAAAATTACTGACTGTGTTGATCGATAAAAATATGACAAGAACACGTTCGTAAATTTCATTGTAAAAGCCAAGAGAAAACAACTGTTTATGATTAATTGCGCTGAAGCAAAACTTTCAAAACTAACAAACTGAACTGACACACGTCCGTATCAATTCTCGAGCTGCTTATCAGTAACTTCACGTCGTTATCTAATTGTGTGATAAAAAAAGACTACTATTTTGTGTGTTCTACCTACAGCTGTTAAAATTCATCTACTTGCATGCCCCTAAACTGACTGATTAAACTGCAGCAACTTTTCTGTGCATGTGAGATTTTTTCGCAGCATTTTGAACAATGTCAAGCAAATTTTTCCATTCATACATATTTTACTCTTTCATGACATCAAATAAAAAAAAGTTTTAAAAATGCGAGCCACATTGATTAACACAAAAGTTTTTAATTAAGAAAAGTAAATCCACGGTTTGCAACGCTTGATAAGTAAATGATTTTTTATTGACTAGACAGTATTTGCAGCTTTGATTTTAAGTACGTATCACTAACATGAGAATGCGGAATCGGTTTCAACTGTGACCCTGATGTCCAAACGAGGAAGACAACGACACTCGAAGTCAATACAAGAGCGTTCCCGGTGCCTGTTAACAGTACATGATGTAACTTGAGGGCCGTCGCTTGACTGTGGACAGGAAAACGTCTACTGGAGCACAGACCAATATTTTTTAAAATTTTTTATTAGTTTTGAAAATTTTGGCGGAAAATGTTTTGAGTTTTAATCAAATTTTGACAAGATTTTCAAGCTTCTTGGACAAAAATGTGGCAAAAAATCTCGTGAAATTTCGACGCCATTTCGATCGAAAATCTTCATCCCAACTTTGATCGACTTTTATTCGATTTTGATGAAAATCCATGAAAATCTCCTCAAAAATTGTCAGTTTTATCAAGGCTCATCAAATTTTCATGAGATTTGATGAGATTTTGTTTAACGAGATAAAAAAATTTTAGTGGCATTTTTACTTTTTGCATTTGTACAAAAAATCTGCTTATTCGAGGTAGCGCAAAAGCGAGGATTTTGAAAAATAAAAAAAAAGTGTTTTTGGCACAGAATTTGAATTTTTCATCACTCTTCAGTTTATTCAATTTTTTTGAAAATTTTGCCAGATATTATTTCGTTGAAACGTTTTTTTGTTGATCGTTGACCCCTGGCTTGCTTCCATTGTAGCACTTTTGACCTTTGCAGCAATAGCCGCCCTTGCAAATCTAGGGGCAGAAATCCATCAATCAATTAAGGAAAATCGCCCTTTGACCGCTTTATACTTGAAAAATACATTCAAATATACATACATTATCAATGCAATTACGTAAATATTTCATACCCCAGCATCAATGTCCCGGACGCACCTTGTTCCGTCCCCGGCCGTGAATGTATAGGCCGTTTTTTTCCCGGAATTTAAGGTCACGGGACACACGGTGTTGCCCTCAACCCCGCACATTTTGACGAATTCTTCGGGCATACCGTACTCCTGGATATTGTTGGCCCCCTTATCAATTCCATTCCGGCACTGAGAGTCCACGCTGACCCTTTTTTTGGCATTTGCCACGCAAGACTTTCCATCGCAGTTCTAAAAATCAAGGAGCCACAAAATTTGTTGAACACTTTATTTTTTTCGAAAATTTTGGTAAAACCTACCGGTAAAATTCTGGTACAAAATGCGGTACAACTTTCTGACCCCATAAATGTTGGTGAGTTTGCAGCGGGTGCCATCAAGAGCTTGCAGCGTGTAATACAAGTTCTGGTCGGCCAGGGGACAAGAAAAGTCGAGGCAGTCATCGACGTAATCTTGATCTATTTTTGCGGCCCGGGGGTTTCCCTTCTGTTTTTGTACCAAGGCGCTGCACTGGTCATCCACACTTAATTTTTGTCCGGGAAAATCCGCGTCGTTCGGGTCCGTCGACGCGCCCTCCCCGCCATTGTAGTTTTGTTCAAAGAGACAAAACGAGCCCTTTTTTCCATCCCGGTTCACGACCTCCCGAATGTCCCGAACGCTGCAGGGTGACCAATAATATTGGAGATAGTTTCCCCCGCCGTAGCCCATCACGTAGGTGTACTTTGCCCCGTCTTTCGTTATGCAAACTTCCGCTGTTGACGGATCATCTTGATTCGCTTTCTCAAAATCGTGCTCCGAACCCAGGCTGAGAAAAAATATACAAGTAGACATCAGACATTGGTATGGCAAATCATTTGGAGCCATTTGAGAAAGTTTTTGAGATTTGAATTTTGGCGCCAAGAAAATTTTCTAAAATAACTTCAAAATTTTTAGGGCATACGCGCAACTTTGTTTTTTTTAAAATTTAGCGCCATCTGCAAATTGTTATTTTTTTAAAAAGTCAAGGTTTTCCGTAGGATTTTATAAGATTTAAAATTCCAGCCTCCCAATTTTTTTGGAAAAAACTTTTTGAAAAACATGACTTTCAAAAAAAACCATTCGCAAATAGCGCTAAATTTTCAAAACCCAAATTGTCCGTATCCGCTAAAAAATGTCGCAGTCTTTCTAGAAAATTTACGTGGCGTCAACATTCAATCTTGAAAGTGTTTCCCAAGTCATCTAAAATTTGACCTTGTGTGACCCTGATGTTACGCTTTTATTTAAAGCCTGATTTTTGTAGTAAATTTGGGGCTTTTTAAATTTTGGGTGCAAATTTCGCCAACAATTTTGGCGTATTGAAAAACTTTGGGTGTCTATTTTGTCATTTACTTTGGCGTGTCGAAAAGCCAATACTGTCAGAGATGTCGACTTAAATTCAAAATTTTAGGTGGCAATTATGTCAGAAATGTGGACTTAATTTCAAAATTTTAGATTCCAATTTTTTCAGAAGTTTGAACTTAATTTCAAAATTTTATGTTCCAATTTTGTCAGAAATTTGGACTTAATTTCAAAATTTTAGGTTCCAATTAGTCTTTTTATTAACATTTTGTGCCCATGTCACCGTTTTTAAAAATTGCTTGTGCCACTTTGGCTTTTTTTAAGTCTTCTGCGCCAATTTTACATTTTTATCAAAAGGTTGGGTACCTACCAAAATTGCCTGTTTTAAAAAGTTTGCATACGAAAGCTTGTCTTTGAAATTTTGGGCACCTGCCGATTTTGCCTGCTTTAAAAATGTAGGGCCAATTCCAATTTTGTTTTTTTTCTCAAAACGGGTATTTTTTCAAAAAATTGGGGCTTGTTAAGACTAAAAAAGTTAAGGTTGGTACTTGATTTACGTATAACGTACTTGTGGCCAATCTCGTGGGAGACGGTCCGGACGGACATAAAGTCGGCGGCCAAGTCCTCGTTGACCGAGGTTCCAGTGGCCCGCGTGGGATCATACTGGCCACATATAGCGCGAGTGTAGGCGAGTCCAGCCACCCCAAACCCCAAATTTTTGTAGGACGTGTCGACGCTTGTGAAAAGAGCCGTGACGTCGCTCTGCGTCAGGGCTTGGGCCTTTGAATTTTTGACGTATTTGTCCAGACGGTCGAGCATTGTCCCAATGTCCACATCGTTCTTCGTCACGATAGTGTCGTCTTCATCCGCGGTCTATTTAAACGAAGGAGCATGTTGCCATTTCAATTAAATTTTGCGCGAAAAAATGTGAAAATGCCAAAAAATGTGTATAAAGTGTGTATTCGTGGACAGTGGGCATACAAGGGCGCGGACGTTGGTGAGGGTGACCCGAAGCTTCGGATTGGGAAAGTTGGCAAAGTAGAGGTTGGAAGCCTTAAAGAGGACCGCAGCGTAAGACACAACTCCGCCAATCTTGCGCTTGTTGATCATGTTTGTAAGAGCGACGTCAAAGAGGACTGCTACTTCAATCAATCCGTTCTTGGCCCCTTGCCTTAGCTTTGGCCTCAATGAAAAGTCCGTTGACCTGGCGGCTCCAAAATCGTGACCTTTACCTGGGGTCAACTTCATGCTGGTTGGGTCTAGGGCAAGTTGACTTCGGGAATTCTTATTAGGCTTGGGCCGATTCCGTGTATTTCCTGTTTTGGGTACAAAAGTATTTAGTGCGATTTTGTTTAATTTTTTACGTCAAAAGTTCAATTTTTGAAGATTCCCGCAAAATTTTGCGAGAAACTTCAAAGTTGAACTTCAAAAATTGGCGGGAATCTTCAAAAATTGAACTATTTTAAATTTAACTAAGTACAACTTTGAAGTTTCCCACAAAAATTTGAAGTACAAGTTTGAAGTTTCTCACACAATGTTTAAAGTAAAATTTTTGAATTTAGCGCCAAATGGCAAAAGTACAATTTTTGAATTTAGCGCCAAATGGCAAAAGTACAATTTTTGAATTTCCTGTAAAATTTTTACAAAACAATTTTGAAGTTTCCACAAAATTTTAAAAAACGCGAATTTTGAATTTCGGACAAAACTCTAAAATCCCAAATTTTGTATTTTTCACCATATTTTTGTAGAGCTTACCACACCATTGCTTGTACTTCCTTCTGCGCTTCCTGAGCCCAAAGTGTTGACCCAACTCCTGGTCAAAGTGGAGTCCCATCCCGTCTAAATACCCGCTCTGTTTCAGAAAAAGGGTACAAAAAAGTCGCCCATATTTTTAATGGCAACTTTATTATCATCGGCAAAAGTTTTGACCAAATAATTTTAACCGTATCAACTACCGACTCTCCCTTACGAGTTGAAAAACGCCCTGCGCGCTCCGGGTAAGAATTAGCGCCGCGGATGAAACTGGGTCCACGAAAATTGTTTTTTCAATCTCTTCCAGCTCCTCTCGTGGCATCAGTCGGTCACCGAAGCGAAATCCATCCGAGAAAATGCTGTGTTCTGAAACGTCAAAAAACTTCCTAATTAGGCCCCTGACCTCTGGTGACCTTTAAAGGTCAATCAAAGGATCCCGCGGAAAAAAGGCTTAAATATTGTGTTTACCTGGACGCTGGAGCGTCAAATTGAAAACCCGCTCAAACACTTGGAGGGCTACTAAAAAAGGCGCTGATGCTTGGCGGGTTTCTGTGACACTCAGGTAGGTCACGGCCTTTCGCTGGTACCCTGACTCGGAGGAATTGCCGGGAGCCCGGGTTTTAGCCGCCGAAATCTGAGGAAGAACATAGAGCAAGACCAGGACGAATAATGGTGGGAAAATGGACCACACGCCCAAGCGGCCGCAAAAGGCCATTGAAATTGATGCAACGCTCCAAAAACCCGCGCCAGCAAGGACAGAGTCAGGGATCTCTTGAAAAAGAGAATCGACTTGTCGAGCAATTAAGTTGTGAATGAGAATGTGTGCACAATTTTCCCACTATAATAAATGCCTACAAGATCTTTCGGTCCCAATGAGTGGGTCGTTGTCCCATTATCTTTGGAAAATGCATTATTTCTAAAATCAAATATTCAGAGCAACGTTGTCAACGAAATCTGGATGGTGATGCACCTGGGAAATAATTATTCAAATGGGATAAAGAAAAATCGAAAGTGGATGAGAATTAACCACCTTTTTGTGCCCAACAAAGGTTTACGTGAGAACTAGAGGCGGGCTGGCGCATGGGGCTCCGGGAAACCCTTAGAGGGCCTATCAGTGAATAGGGCCCCTGGGCCCTTAGTGGGGTACAATTTTAATAGCCCTGCATTTTCAATTCGATGGCACATCATGAAACTTCGATAGGGGTCTCAAAAACGTCAAATTTTCACCTTTGGCACTTTAAAATTTCAAAATTGGGCCAATTGTGCTGCTTGGACGCCTCAAAAGTTTTGTGAAAACTGTACTTTTTAGGGCCTTGGGAAGTTGCTTAAAAAGGTTTGAATTGTATTTTAAGGGTCTGAAAAGGTTCAAAAATGGCCCAATTTTGTAGTTTTGGGACCTGAAAAATTTCAAAATTTGATCAAATTTTTAGTTGAGGGGTCTCAAAATTTTCGAAATTTGGTCAAATTGGTAGCTGAGAGACTTCAAAAATTTCAAAATTTGGTCAAATTTGTAGTAAAGGGACCTCAAAAATTTCCAAATTTGAACAAATTGGTAGCTGAGGGACCTCAAAAATTTCAAACTTTGGCCAACTGTGTAGTGATAGGGCCGCAAACAATTCAAAATACGCCAATTTTGTAGTTAAGGGACCTCAAAAGCTTCAAAAATTGATAAAAGTTGTTCTTTTTAGGGCCCCGAAATTTTCAAAAATTAGACAATATTACAGCTTTGGGGCCTCAACAGTTTCTAAAACGGCCCATTTTCTAGTTTTGGGTCCTCAAAAACTTCTAAAACGGCCCATTTTTCTAGTTTTTGGTCTTGAAAAACTTCAAAAATGGGTCAATTTTTTAGTTTTAAACGTTGAAAGTTTACCCGATTTTGTAGTTAAAGGGCCATGAAATGTTTTGAAATTGGTCAGTTTTGCCGTTTCTGGGACCTAACAAGTTTCTGAGACTCGACAATTTTGCAGTTTTAGGGCATCAAAGATAGTTTTATTTCGAAAATTAGAGTTTGAAAAATAACTACCAATTTTGAAAATCTGGGTGCTCAAAATGTCAAAAAGTCAGTATTTTAAAAGTACCTGTTTTTGCAGCTCTATAGATGTTAACTAATTTTGGGCCCTCCATGAAAAAATGCCCCGAGCGGCTTCACAGGCCTAACTCGCCTCTGAGGAGAACAGAGTTTGAACGTGAAACATTGACAGCTGTTACATGACACGAGATTGCAATTAGAGGGATATGAATTAATCATTTTTTCGAAACAATCTTGTCAATGACGAGTAGCAACAAGCGCAAGGATTGCAGAGAGCGAGAGACAAAAAAGTTGAATGGGGGAATGACAATTATGTCACAGTTGCATCTCATTTTCATTTTTTCCGTTGTCTCCTATTCTCTCAAAATATCCTCAAATTTTGTCCTCAGTTTGGGCCCAACTCTCCGCAGCGCACCATCAACTTAAATTTGGTGCACTTGAATTGAAATTTCTGGAATTCAGATTTTTGTCAAGGATGTCCTGGCTGCGCGAAAAAAAGGTGCTGGGGCGATCCTGGATCGGCCTTTTGCCCCTATTATTGTTGGCGCTCTTGCTGCCTGTTGGAATAGTCGCAATCGCCCAAGAGTCACAGAGTTTGACGCCGGGCGAAATAGAGAAACCTTCAAATGTCTACAATCTTGATACGGATCCGCTGGTTTCCGTTGCAGGGATGTTAAACGGCAATGACAATTCTTCGGCAATACTTGAGGAGGAGCGCAAAAGACCCCGACCCAAGCCCAAACCCAAACCACAGAGAGTAAAGACTTTGAGGAGACAGTGTTCGGAGGCGGTAAAAATGGGTGGCGGGACGCCAATTAAGCTCAAGGATTTCTATGTCGACAACTGCGGCACTTTTTCCTGTCCCGGGATGAACAAAAATGGGGATGAGCAAAAGTATAAAATCAATCCGGATGAGGGGACCAAGTGCAACTCTGGGGCTACATATGGGGTAAGTTTAAAGCAAAGTTGTTAATTCTTAATAATTATGCTAATTTTTGTCCTCCGTCGGAAAGTAAAATTTTTGAAACAAAACATTTTGATTTGGCAAGTTTACCAAGTTTGCACGATTTTACAATCATTAACTTTATGCAGGCTTTCGATATTTTGCACAATTTTGCAAATTTTAAATCCGTGGAAATTTCCACAATTTTGCAAATTTTAAGTTAGTGCGAATTGCCAAGATTTTGCGCAATTTTTAAAATTGAAAAAGTAGTGCGAAATTTCAAGATTTCGGACAATTTTCGTCAAATTTTAAATTCGTTCGAATTTCCAAGATTTTGGACAACTTTCGTCAAATTTTAATTCGTTTTTAATTTTTTTGCAGATTTTGGACAATTTTCGTCAAATTTTAATTCGTTTTTAATTTTTTTGCAGATTTTGTGTACATTTTCATCGTGTTGCAAAATTTTTAAACGTTTCATAATTTTACAAAATTTTTGAAAAGTTTCATAATTTTGCAAAATTGTTGAGCAATTTCATAATTTTGCAAAATTGTTGAACAACTTCATAATTTTGCAAAATTGTTGAATAATTTCATAGTTTTGCAAAATTGTTGCAAACTTTCATAATTTTGCAAAATTGTTGAATAATTTCATAATTTTGAAAATTTTTTGAACAATATCATAATTTTCCAGAATTTTTGAAAAATTTCATAATTTTGCAAAATTGTTGTACAGTTTCATAATTTTACAAAACTGTTGAACAATTTCATAATTTTGCAAAATTGTTGAACAGTTTCATAATTTTGCAAAATTGTTGAAAAGTTTCATAATTTTGCAAAATTGTTGAGCAATTTCATAATTTTACAAAACTGTTGAACAATTTCATAATTTTGCAAAATTGTTGAACAGTTTCATAATTTCGCAAACTTTTTCAACAATTTTTGAACGGCTATTTACTCAATTTTTTTTAACTTATCATTTTCGTCCTTTTGAAAATTTTGCAGGATTTATTGACCTTCATGACCCCTTAAAAATATTTGACGTTTTTCAAAAACTTTGATAACTGCTGCTGCTGCATGGCTTTATTTGATTTTTCTACGATTTATCCATTTTTATTCCGTTACTTCCTAGTTTTGCAATGGCGAAAACTGCGAGAGTCTCAACAAAGACCGGGCTCCGTCCCTGGACCAGCAGTGCAAGACAATGCTGGACAAGAACAAAAACCTGACTCCAGCACCCTTAGATGAGGATTTTGTGCGTACATGTGGTAAACGGACCCCTCTCTGCCGGGCAAAAAATGCCCGGAAACGCCTGGTAGACGTACCCCTCACCCCGAAAGACGGGACCCGGTGCCGGAGAAACGTGTACAAGGGCGTAAGTTTTAAAAACTGGTTGCTCACATTTTTTTATTAACCTGCATTTAAGCCTCGCCCTTAAAACAAAATCTCATAAAATTTCGGTGCAAATTCTCATCAACTTTGATCAAATTTTGATTAGATTTTCATGAATTGTCATGAAAATTGGACCAAAACATCATCATCGGTTGTCAGCCTTATTAAATTTTATGAAATAAATAATGGCATGTAAAATTAATGAGACCATTTGTTTTTTTGGGTGTTTTGCAGGTGTGCGTGAAAAGAGAGTGCCAGAATACGGACGGAGAATTTTTCTGAGTGTACTTTGCATGCCGCTGAAACTGTTAAAAAATACTTAAATAATAAAAATACAACTGTTCTTTTTTGTACACGGATTTTTTTTCACAAATTTTTTAAAATATTTGTGCCGTTTCTACTCTTTTTGTGCAATTCGGTTCGAAATTTTTGCAGTAAATTGAGCTGGATTTTTTCGCAAACAGTTTAAACCAAACATTTTGTGCTTTTAATATGCAATTTCATACTCCACGAAAAAAATGTGCAAAAGTTATGCTGCTCGGCGTAGACTAAAAGAAATTCTTAAAAATTTTGAAATTGCCATTTTTGGTTACTTGGTGCCCATCATTTTGCCAGCGATGACGTAATTATGGTTTTTTTTTCAACGCGATCCCTTTCAAAATAATTTTACCAATTCTCCTGAAAAGTTTATAAGATTTGATAAGAATAACATTCGATGATGAGATTTTGGTGGGATTTACATGACAATTTATGAAAATCTTATCGAAATTCCATCAAAGTTGATAAGACTTTCGACCAAATTCGTATCAAAATCTCGAGAGATTTTGCAATAACATTTTTTTCTAAGAGGTTTTTTTTCAATTCATAAAATTTGCAAAGTGCCTCAAATTACGCGCGGAAATTTGAAGAGACCAGGAAGTAGACTTCGAAAAAAATCTTATCAAACCTCAAGAAAATTTGAGGTGATTTTATCAAAAAATTGTCAATTTTTGATGAGATTTTTATAATACTTGACCAAAATCTCGAGAGATTTTTGAAAAAAATTTTTCCAAGATAACCCTTTAAAACAGATGATGTTAAAAAATGAAAATTAGCCTAAAAATGTTTTGAAAAAAATGCAAAAAACGTACATACATACAATACATTCCCTTTATTTGCATAAATGTGTGTCCAATGTTCTACAAACTACAAAATTCTGTTGTATGCAGAAAAACGTGAGCAATAGTGCTCAGCTTAAAGTTTGTGAAAATTTGGGGATGACGATTCAACTCTCGGAATTTTAGGTAGCCTTGAATATTTTTCGAAATTTTCTAGATTTTTGAGATTTGAGGCGGAAACCCTCAAATCTGTAATAAAGCTGTGCATGAAGAGTGACGTGGGAAATACGGCGGTTGTTTTAACATTTAATAAAACCGCGACAGCTGCTTTTGCAACCTCTTTCACAATCAATTGTGCAGTTATGACGAAGGCGGCCCCCGTTTCTAAACACACACCAAGAATCGCAGTGTTCTTCACAGGTTAATATCTCGGGCTTTTTTCCTTTAAATGGATATCGAACCGGAAAATACAAAGTTAGCATTACAAAATTTTAGCCTTATTTTGAAAATGTTGCACTATGTAATACATAGTATGCATAATGTATATCAAAAATTATTCAAGATTTGGTGAAATAGTCCGTTTTTTACCGTCCTGACGTCTACACATATCCTCACACATCCCGGGACATTGCTCTTCGGGAAGCAAGCACACTTGATTACATGTCTCATAACAGTGCTCATCTACGCGGGACTTGGTCATAACTCCTTGGCCTTGAAATAAAAAAAATTTAAAAAAGGAAACACATATTTTTAAAATTTCAAAAATACCACCATATCATGTCAAAATTATTGTGTAAAAAATATTTGATCATTTAAAAACAAAATTAAACTCAATTTAAAAACCGTTTGGTTTTTTTTCGAAAACTAAATAGGCGCTAAAATTCAGCCATTAAACGAGCAAGCTTAATTCAAAAAACGCACAAATTTAAAAAAAACCGCCATATTAAGTCAAAATTTCAAAAATACCGCCATATTTGGTCAACATTTCGAAAATACGGCCATATTAGGTCAAAATTTCAAAAATACCGCCATATTTGGTCAAAATTTCAAAAATACCGCCATATTTGGTCAAAATTTCAAAAATCAGGCCATATTAGGTCAAAATTTCAAAAATACGGCCATATTAGGTCAAAATTTCAAAAATACCGCCATATTAGGTCTAAATTTCAAAAATACGGCCCAATTCAGTCAAAATGTAAAAAATACGGCCCAATTCGGTCAAAATTTCAAAAAATTCACCATATTAGGTTAAAACTTCAAAAATGCCGCCAATTTACTTCAAAACTTCAAAAAATTCACCATATTAGGTTAAAACTTCAAAAATGCCACCAATTTACTTCACAATTTCAAAATATTCGCCATATTAGGTTAAAAATTCAAAAATACCGCCATATTAGGCCAAAATTCAAAAATACCGCCATATTAGGTCAAAATTTCAAAAATTTCATGTTTTTTAAAATTGAAAGCAATTTAAAAAAGTTAAGTAAATACTATTTTTTGAGAATTGAAAAAGCGCGAAAATTCAGTTATTGAACGAGCAAGCTTAATTGAAAAAAGGCACAATTTTATTTTTCCAAGGAATCCTTGAAAAACTTACCAAGGATGGCGACGGTTGCAACGACGGCGGTAATGGACAGTAAAAAGTTCATCCTTGCTTGTGATTAAGCGAGTAAGTGAGCTGTACAAAAAAATTGGAGGCGACGATGACTCTTTCTAAAGTTTGTGGAATGACTGACTAAACGGAAAATGTTTTTGACCCTGATTTATGTGAATGGCCTAAAATTTCAGGGTATTCTTCCAGCTTATTGAAAACAAACGGCGTGATAATCGAACCTACACGTGAATGAATGGGGAAGTGGATTGAGGATAGTAACTGAATGTTGTGTGGGTGACGGTTTATTGAATGGGTGCATGAATAAATGAATGATTAGACGTACCCTTGATCACGTATTGTCTATTTGACCTTTATGCTTCGGGTCAGGTCAGGAAATTTCACCTTTTATAAACCTATTCAATATACAATGAACTGTGGAAAAATTTTTGACACGGCCGACTGCGGGGTCAAATGACCATTAATCAACGTATGCATGCTTAATGTTTAAGGATTTAACTAAACATTGTAGCTGTTTCACTAATGCTGCATTTCAGAGCTTATTTTAGTATATCAATAATCAATAGGCAGCTGTACATATTGGAGAAAACTAAAAATAAAATATTTTTTCTTGAAATTTTGAAAAAAATATGATTCGGAAATTCCATTAAATTTGTAAGGATTTGACAAATTTCACGTTTTTACAAAGTCCCAAAATTTTTACTTTTTTTCCAATTTCATCAAATGACCCTTCGCAAAGGTAAAAAGACGCAAAATGCCATAAAAAACAGCAACACAAAAACGAGTAAAATGTCTCGGGTCGCGTAATGTTAATCCCCTAGTCAAGATCGTGTGAGTCTAATGTTAACGCCCTATGTTAATAGTAAATATCGCATGAGCCCAATTTTGCTTTTTTACGTTCCTTACAATTAGATCCTGAAATATGGTACGAAATATGGTATACAATACACCGTGTTGCCACGGGCACCAAAACAAAGGTCATCTAGTACTTAAACTGTTCCGGAAATTACGATGAGCTCATTTTTGACCCAAATTGGACAAAGAAAAGGCCTTTGCAAAAAAGCTTATCAAATCTCTCAAAAAATTGATGAGATTTGACCAAATTGCCAATTTTTCACGATATTTCATCAAAAGCTCATAAAAAGTTTATCAAAATTGAGATGAAGATTTTTGACCAAAATTGGGTCAAAATGTCGTGAGATTTTTTGTTGCTATACTGTTATACCAAAATGTTGATTTTTTAGCCAAAATCGTGGTTTTTGATTAAAGTAAACTGTCATTTTTTGACACTTGCATTGCATATTTAAAAGTGCTCCTGTTTTTTAGAAAAAATAATAAAATTTTGGAAAATGGTCCTCCATGTAAATGTCCCAAATTTAATTTCAAAAATAATTTTTGACTCCAAAGTGATATTGTTCAAGTTCCAAAAAAGTTGTGTTTTTAGCATTTTTTTTCGTAATTTTCAAAGTTTTTGGTGGCAAAAATTGTGCAGAAAGCAAAAATTACACGGAAAAAAGATTTTAAACCAGAAGCACACAGTAATTTTACTTCTTCATACATACGAATTAGACAAATATTAAACAAACGTACAAAGCAAAAGTTTTTATACAGAAAACATTTTTGAGTGTTCCGCTTAAAGTTCAGAAAAAATCCAAATGGCGATCGATTCAATTCTCATAATTGGGGAGCCCTGGAGATTTTTCACAATTTTGTAGCGGTCGTTTAGGATCGGAGGTTGATGGCCATCAAAAACAGGATCTGACGTGAAAAATCGCAGCGGTTGTTTTTTATCAGTTTTTAGTGGCAGCCATGGTTACAACCCTGTTCACAATCTTCTTGACAGCTATGTACCATTTTGCCCTTTCTGTCCAGCATACAATGCGTACGGCATTTGTCACTACAGGGCAATAAATTTCCCTTTGACGCTACACCAGGATGTCACAAAAAAAGATACAAAATGAAAATTACAAAATTTTGAGCATATTATGCAAAAATTATATACTTAAAATTTGGTGGATCTGGCAACTTTTTTTGGCAACCATTACCTTTCTCCCAAGGCCAACACTTGGACGAACAAAACTTGGAACATTGCGGTGGGGGAAGTAAGCATGTTTCGTAACATTTCCGGAAACATTCCTCGGGATCTTCCCAATCATTCTTGGCCATAACTCCCTGGCCTTCAAAAAAAAGAAAAATATTAAAAACGACATAATAATTTCAAAACTTCAAAAATACCGCAATATTAGGAATATTAAAATTTAAAAAAAAATTTATCCAAGGATAACTAGAAAAATGTACCAAGGATGGCCACGGCGAAGATAAGGGTGACGGACAGTAAAAGGTTCATCCTTGCTGGTGATTAAGCGAGTAAGTGAGCTGTGAAAAAAAAATTGGAGGCGACGTTGACTCTTTCTGCTGGTTGTCGGACGACTGACTAAACTTTGAATATTGTTGAGCTGTATTTAAATCAGTGGCCTAAAATTTCCGGGTATTCTTTCAGTTCATTAAAAACAAATGCGTGAGGTTCGTACGATAATCAAAGGAGCTTACAATTGAATGAGAAGGCGGAATGAGGGTAGTGATTGAATGAATGAATGAATGATTGAATAGCCGCATTTTCTTTGACCTCTATGGGTCGTGTCGGGTCAAGAAATGCTACCTTGTTTAAGCCGTACAATGAAATGGGAACATTTTTTGACACGGCCAAAGGGGGTCAAATCGCCTTTTTTTAATGTATGTATGCTGCATGTTTAAGTATTGAAGACAAATTTTGTATCTCCTTAATAATGTTTTTTCTCAGAGGAAATGCATATAGATTTCGCCTTAATGAGTTGACTTTAGGTCATCTATTGGGACTAGATACGATGCAATTTAATTGTTAATGAAAAAAGTTTACAGCAGAGCGAATATTGACATGTAAGCCAGGCACCCTTAGCCTGGCTTTATACAATGTCTATCTTTAGGTATAACATATCCCATTCTTGAAATTTTGGGTGTAAAAAATGCCGTTTTTGAAATTTTGGGTGTAAAATATGCCATTTTTTAAATTTTGGGTGTAAAAAATGCCTTTTTTGAAATTTTGGGTGTAAAATATGCCATTTTTTAAATTTTTGCTGTAAAATATGCCATTTTTTAAATTTTGGGTGTAAAATATGCTAATTCTTTTTAATTTTGGGTGTAAAAACTGCCATTCTTGAAATTTTGGGTGTAAAAAATGCCTTTTTTGAAATTTTGGGTGCAAAATATGCCATTCTTGAAATTTTGGGTGTAAAAAATGCCTTTTTCAAAATTTCAGGTGTAAAATATGCCATTTTCAAAATTTTAGGTGGAAAATATCCCATTTTTGAAATTTCGGGTGTCAAATATCCCATTTTTTAAAATTTCAGGTGTAAAATATGCCATACTTGAAATTTCGAGTTTGATGATATTTAATAAAAAGTAACAATTTTTGATAAGAGTTTGATGAGATTTGACAAAATTGAAAATTTTGTAATAAAAGTTTGATGAGATTTGACAAAATTGAAAATTTTGTAATAAAAGTTTGATGAAATGTCATCAAAAACGTATCAAAACTGTCACGATTTTAGAAAAAAAATTTGGTCACAATTGTACGGCATTTTTGAAAATATTTGTTCCAATCCGTTTTACGAGCACATTAATAACCTACATTCATTCATTCATGCAAAATTCATCGGCAGTTGCGGCTTTGAAAAAAAAACCAAAACGTTTAGTATTTTTACTTTGAATTTATTTTTTTAGAAAAAGAAACTCCAATTTTTTACAAAAGAACAAATCCCAAAATTCACCAAAAAAAATATACAACACTGTAATTTCCCACAATTTCGTGTTTTCTTCAAGAGTTCGTTTCCAGGAGGTCGATGGCCGTTCAATACGAGGCTAATAGAGTGGCGATATTTTATGGCCACATCCTTGATGACAACCATATTCGCAATCCTCTTGACATTGATGCATAATCCGGCCCGTATAATCTTGAAGGTCACAAAAAACGTGGCACCCTTGTTTACAGGAATTATGACCATCACCTGGTATGGCCGGCAAAGTGACCTCTGGAAAGCAAAAAAAACATACAAAGTTAAAACTATCCATTTTGCGCTATATTATTATGCAAATATTTTAATACCTCAAAAATGACGCTAAATTTAATATTTAAATAAGTATTCAAATATACTTACGGCGACCGCCAAGTAAACACTCCCTGAAACACTTTTTGCCACATTGTTCTTTTGGCATGTAGCAATTTCTATTGCAATTTCTTATACACAATGCATCGCCCGCCACTCCTTGGCCTTTAAATATATACATAAATATATAAAAAAAAGAAAAAATTCAATTTTAAAATTTCAAAAACACCGCCAAACATGTCAAAATTATTGTAAAAAATTTCATTACTTTTTCAAAACTGAAATCAATTTTAAAAGGTTAAGCCCTGTATCCAGTAGCCGTGGAAATTTTATGTGCAATTTCTAAAAAATTCCTGTGGTCGAACCGGTGGTTCGAAAATTTTGAAAAAAATTAGAGGTCATTATTGGAGCCCAAATATGGCGTCAAAAATTTGGCGGGTCTGAAATCCGCCG
>JAQIVE010002496.1:0-19689 GCA_034698285.1 Sminthurinus bimaculatus | reverse complement strand
TAAAAATTCTACCTGCCCCCCTTCACTCCCCACCCCAAACATGCACGATTTCGGGGTGAAAGCTAATGTAAATCCCCCTTCTAACTTCAAGGGTCATGCGCGACCTCTAAACGTCAACCGATCCGGACGAAATTTTTTGTGTGATTTCAGGCATCCAGAAGGAACAATATGAAAGGGTGGCTGCATAACTTTTCACCAAAATTGCAACCTGAAGAGGTCTATTGTACACGTATAATTTCAGCAGATTTGTACAAAAGAGCGTACATGCTCAAGTCTCGTTTTTCACACTGTTCGCCTGCTGTTAAAAGATACCTCTTTATGACCTATTTGTCTAATATTTATTGTAATAGTGTTTGGTTGCTCAACAAGGCGCAACTACATAAAATTAGAGTAACTTATAACAACTGTTTTAGGATAATTTGTGGTTATAATCGTGATTGCAGTGCGACATTAATGTTTACTGATAATAATGTTCCTTGTTATTTTGATCTACGGAGAACTGCGATACTTTCCTTGATTAATCGGAATCATTCCAGTCCAAATGATATCATTACATTTTTTGTTGAATCAAATGTGCATTATGACTCCAAGTTATCAGAAGAATGGAGAAGTTTGTTAGCATTAACGAATGGTGATTAAAAAGTATTTATTTATATTATTTTGTTATAAACTAGGTTATAATATTGGACCTTGCTGTCTGTCAAAACCAGTGAATAAATAAATATACGTGCATGTAAACAAGAATCTTATCAAGGTATTCAAGTTGGGAAATGAATGGAGATAATAATTGAGAAAGTTTTGTATACTCGACATACCTCCAGCAGAGAAGAGTATAAGTTGAATGAGAGAGAAAGCTGGGGAAAGTCTGCAATGCAAAAATGGGAAATTTTGAATTTTGCATTTATAAATTTGAACCATGTTCCGGATGTTTGAGCTGGCTTCGGCTGTTCTCAGCTCAGCTCAGTGCAGCGAGACAGAGTAAAATCAGAATCAAAATTAGGAACAGAAACAGGAACAAGAACAAGAAGTACAACGAGAGCAGGACGAACAACAAAACAAACTCAGGACAAAAGAGAAAGCTGGAGAAAGAGAAAGAGAGAGAGAGAGAGAGAGAGCAAGAATGAAAGAAAGAAGGAATAAAGCTTAGAGAAATATAATTAAAATTCTGAGGGGCTTTCTCCAGTGTAAGTTATGGTCTTAAGACAATTTAATCTGATTTTAGAGAAAGCCTGGAAAAGTAGGTGAGATCACCAGCTAGTATTCATCTCCATATGTATGTATGATGATCTAGGACGATGACGACCAACATCATGTTCCATGTTGATCATCACCATCATAAGCATCGTCATCATCTTTTTCTCCCGCCCGTCCTACGCGTACATTTTACATTTGCCTTTGCTCCAAGTCAAGTCGGAACGAAAGCGGAAGCGGGAGAAAGTACGAGTACAAGTAAGGTACAAGTAAAAGAGAGGGATGAGGTAAAAAAGAGACAAGAGAATTAAAAAAAGTCTTAGGGCCGGTCTTTGCCTTTAATAGTACGGGACTCTTTCCTTTACTTTTCTCCCATGGGACGCTAAGAAAGAGGAAGAGGGCGATTAGTTTGAAAATAAATTTAAATTTAGTCGGTAGACAAGCGGGAAGGGAAAACTCATTAGATATTTCAAGAAAAGTTTAATATAAAAAGCCCAAATGATCCCCTCTCTTCTTCCGCCTCCCATTCCTCCGTTAATTGCCAGGTCTGCATACAAACACACATATATACATGCATGTATGCATGTAATACATGCTTGTAACATTTATACGCATTCATCCGGGTTGTAAAGGGTTGAACCTGTCTGCAACCTACAATCTACTCTTTCCATTTAAATACAGTTAAAAAGGGCCAACCTGCTTTCTCTTTTTTTCTCTCTCTCTCTCTCTCTGTATTTTCTCCATAATTTTGTTGACTGGTTAAGTGTCTCTTGCTCGATAATAAATAACCATGTGGAAATTGTGTTTTGTTCCTATGTACATATGTATGTGTAATGTGTATATGTATGTACTTTGGAGCGGGATTTGGATTTAGACTTGTTCGTCTAAAGCAGGCGGGGAAACCGAAAAGGGAACACGAGTGAATCTATCTCCTTTTTTACCTCGATGCTCATTGCTCACCTTTCCCCGTGGTTTTTACCAGGGCTTTACCCTTTCTGAATTTCACAAGCTACTTACAACTTTTTTCCAAAATAAAATGCAGTACAGTGGGTCCTCGTATTTAGGGAGCTGACTCATAGTTGGGAAAATTTTAACATTGGATTTTTGACCATATTCATGAAAACTGTAGACTAAACGTGAGGTTTGACTGTATTTGAGTATGAAACAAAAAGAAGGGGCCGTCCTTTTTGGTTTTTTTTGTAAGGTTTCCCAAGTTGAGCTGAGCTGAGCTGAGCTGCTGAGTTGAGCTGAGACTCGACTCGGGATCACAGTCTAATCTCAATGAAGGCTTGAGCCTGGGAGAGCAGACCAACTTAATCTGCTGTACAAGGGAAATCAATTTGAGTCCAGCATCCACTACTACTCTACTTTATTTAAACTCATCCTCAGCCATTCCGCCCTCCCCACTCCCCACCTTTTCACTCACTTTCACCGCTTACTTTCTCCCCACTTTCAACGTAATATGTACTTACGTATACATATTTTGCTGGGGTTCTGGCTTGGCTAGGCTTGGCCTGGCGTGACGTTCGGTTAGGTCTCCACTCTATTTCCGTCTCCGTCCTCAGTCATCACGGATGGATCTGAAAGAGGGACCACTCGGTGGTCAGCAGTTTCCAAGCCAGTGAATCATTAAATACAAAATTATTACAAAACACCACTCTGCACTCTCTCAACTTAAATGAAGAGAGGTTCGATATGTACATACATATGCGAGGCTGGACTCATCTCATCACATTCCATTTCATTCCGCCCGTTTCACCTTTCCCTTGGTTAGCCGTCGCTGCCCTCGATTCAGCGTCATCCTCTCCGCACACTTTTTGCCTGCGTTGTACATAAATTGGTATTTGAGATACGGTACTCGTGCTTCCATTTAGAATTAAATGCACAGTTAATGAACTTAAGGCTGTAGAATTATACGGCATTTTAATGGACGGTTTTTTTCAAAAAATGAATTGAATCCTGGAAAAATGGCTAAAAATGGCTCCGTACATATTGAGAATTTTTCTTATTTAGGATCCTTAAAATATTCTGGACGTCTACAATGTATAAAGATATCTTGTCCAGTCCGGTCGATGAAATACTGCGGTATTGAGTTTCTTTTCCTATTTATTTTTCTCCAGACCTGCAATAAAACCTGAAACAGGAGCTGAAACTGGAAGACGGAGTTAAAATCCCTGTGGATTTAGTTTGGTGGTCATTTGAAGATTTCCCATCTTCTTATATGTAATTTTCTTGTCATCACATTCCTCGACTTGGCTAATACGCTTACGCTTACCCGTGTCCAATCTTTTCCCTACTTTTTGTCGGCTTCTCCAGTTGTTTTTCGTTTGGTTTGGTTTGGTTTTCCTTTCATTCGTTTCGATTTCGATTGCAGTTGGGTTTTTGTAACTAGCTCTTGATGCTCATCGTATCAAAAGATGTCTTGGCATAGTTTTTTTCTCATCCGCTTGCATGCATTCGTTTCATCCTCACAGGTTGAATGGTATTTCACATCCCAGAATTGCCTTGACTTGACTTGACTTACCGCCGCAGCCAGCTTACTTATTCCCTAGTAATTTATTTACTGCTTATTTATTTACTTACGGGGAGTAACTTTAGTGTCCGCAAATACTTTGTGGTCACACACAAAATTTATTTATTTATTCAGTGTATACATTATACATACATGAAGAAAAGAGGGGGCAATACATAATATGTATATATAACATTACTGACTTGATACATTCAACTTACTATAAAAGATTATTTATTACGGTATTTTATACAGTCCGTGTAAAGAAAATGTCGATTAATGAGAATTTCAGCCCAATTTTCCTACAAGTTTCAAAACATAAGTGAAGCAGGAAATGGAAAAATTTGGGGGAAATTGGCACGTTTTAGAAATAACTGGTGCTGGTCAGTATACGCAAAACGAAATAAAATTCAAGATGCTCTAGTTTACCTTTTACTTTGCAGCTGAATTTTCAGCTCTCTTCAATTGTATTCCAAGAAATACAGGCAACAGTGTTTTTACATCAACTTTATTGACTTTAATTTTTAATGGAGCATATTAGAGCCAGCCAAAAGCATTTTTTTGAAAAACATCCTTTTTTCCAAGATTTTCATCTTCAGCAAAATGTTTACCATCAAATTTCATTTTAGTTGTCACATACTCAGTCAGAGCAGCAAGTCATTTTCCCGTAATGTAATTCCAAGATGCCTTTTAAGCTCTTTGAACTTTTTTACTAACAAGTTGGCTGGACTAGACTTGAAAATTCTTCAAATCTCACATTTATTTTTGTGTAGCAACGGGCACTTGAAGCTGCACTGTAGATTTTCATAAAAAATTGACAATTTATTTCTTGCTCTCTACAACTCGTACAATTTTTTACATCATCCTTGAGTTTTGTACGTCCGGAAATAATCAAGGCTTAACTATGTATTTTGTACCAATATCCAGAAAAAAAAGATATTTTGCCAAAACGGGGATAAGATAAAACGAATGCAATATCAAAAGCAATAATTTAGCAGGGTACATCGTGAAATGGAAGCAACAGCACGCATTTACATACATACATACATACATCATACACTTGTACAATGTACAATGTATAAGCCGCTGAAAATGCCTCTTTCTACTCTATGCAAACATATATACAATATATAATATGCAGCATACATACGTAGAGTAAAACAGCGTATAGGTATTTCCTCGATTTATATTTTTATTCTGAGCTTTGCCCCTTGAAAAATTTCGGCTTTGATCTCGGGTTTTATTTTCCAAAAAAAATCTCCATTCCCCTCGATGGTATTTAGCCATAAAATAAAATATAACTAACTAAAGAGAGAAAAAGCAAAGGGAAAGAAAGAGACGCGGACGAAGCAGCAGGAGAAGAGGACCAGAAGAAAATCAAAGAGCCGAGCGACATCAAGCAATCACACAAAGTGGTTTCACTAACTCTCTCCCGTCTTCTCCGGCTGATGTGAGTCTGGAAGCCTTATTGAAAAGAAATTTTGCTCTTCTCTCTCTCAGCTCTCTCAGCTTTCTCAGCTTTCTTTCCCTTCCGCCCATGAGCGAGCAGATCCACACACATAAATAGAAAAGGAAGAGAGGTAGAAACAGAGATAGAAATAGAATCAGAATCAGAATCAGAACTACATACTCCAAAATGAAGGAAACCACGGCAGAAGGCGGCTTGGGAAACGAGAGGCTGAATAATAAGAAAGTATAGAAAAGGAAGAGAGAGGACAAAATAGAAAGAAACCAAGAATTTCTTTATGCACGGCGTCTCCACTCCGTTTCTCTTTCGAGTTTTTCCCAGCGCAAACAAATAACATTCCAACTTATTATTATGACTCTTGACGGCGAGCGGGAAAGAAAACGAAAGAAAGAAAGAAAGAAAAACTTTACCCAAACTCCAGAGCCAACGCACCATTACACATTACATATACAATATAATCTTTGCGTACAATACATACAGTTGGTTGGATGTTGGAATTTGTGCCTGCTGCTTGCCTGTTTGCTTTTGCTTTGGAGAAAGTCGCTATGCAAACTTTTAGTTTGACGTCGTTATTTTGCACGGCGCTCCGTCCTCTCTCGCCCTCACATTTTTCCGCGTTGCTTCTTTTCTTCCCTTCCATATGTGGGAGATACGTATGTGATGTGATAAGATAAGATAAGATGGAAGAGCAGACAGGGAGATGCACATTGAACAAATAGAGACGAAGCATCTGTATTCCGTGAATGTGTGTGTGTATAAATTTATATGTAAATATGTACAACCAGATTTATGCACAGGCATTAATCCACTCACTTTCTCCATATTTCTTTCCCTTTCCTTTCCTCTCGATCCTTTCTCCACCTCTACTCGCTCTCTCTCTCTCTCTCTACTCCAGTATTCGAGTATTTATTTTGACAATAAAATCACGCCGAAATTCCACATTTGCAGGGTAATGATGTCGGCAAGATACTTTTTCGGAGACTCGCTTCTCTTCTTCCCTCGAAACTTGAGCAACTCGGAGAGCCAAACTCCAAACAAAAATATGCCGTAGTCTGTATGTAGTCCTCCAGTTTTTGATATTCCGTTCTTATATTTTTCTCCATCATTACTACGACTTGAATTCAGATGCCGATTTCAAATCACAGGATGTATGTACGAGTCGAGTTGTATCTACATATTTTGAGTCAACATTTGACTTAGAGATGCAACATGCTGTTGAGCTGATCGTGTGTGTGTGTTGAGTTGTGTTGTGACGTGAGAAATTCCAAGGAAAGAAAAATGAAGGCGAGTCCATTTACAAAAAGTATGTAAAATGTAAACCCATCATTAGATCATTTACTGGAATATTTGCATTTGTGTGCGCGCGAATTCAGAAGAAAAGAGAGAGAGAGAGAAGACCAATCATTAGTTTGTCTGAGTACATTTATCGTAACTGAAATTCAAATTCAACTAAAGATGAGGGGAAAAGTAAACAGGAAAGGCGACGGTGCTCGGCCATGGAAAATCTTTGGCCAAATCCAGGTATATAAAGATAGTAAAAAAATTGAAGTCTTATACATACATAATCCGGGAAATAAAGTGCAGCCTAATGAAATACTATAAACCCTTTTGCTAATCTATACGAGATATGTTGTTGTGAGTAATTCTTGTACACATAAGTATGTAGGTAGTTATAATAATGGGAAATTTGAGTTTCCTAATGAAGAAAAAGTTTTTTGCTGTGTAATGCAGGCCGATTGTTGTTGTTGGGGCGGTGGATGGAGGCGCGTGAGATTTTAACAAGGAAAACTACCCTTTATTCTATGTATCCTACATACTCATTTCTTCCTTCGTCTCCTACTTGTTGTTTTCTTCTCATTTGTTGAAGAAAAACTGGAGAAATCTGGACCCAAATCTGGATATATCCAGAATTTGATCCAGAATTGATTCCCTTGTTTTATATTAAAACTAGAAAACCCCGCGCCGCATTGCTGCGCTAACCCTTTAGCAGTGGGCATAATATTATTATACATACAGTTACGAGTTTTTATGAGATTGAGTTCTTCGTCGAGAAAGGTAGATCCAGAGCAAAATTTGAGGGTTAGCTTATCGTCCAGTACTTTTTCAAATTCTATGATTCTATGATTCTTCACTGATTTTCGACAGAGGTAAAGGACAAATTGGCATCAGAGCTCTAAGTTAACTCGAGATAAGTTTATACGTTATGTAATTTAAAATTTGTTTCTTTAGAAAGTTATTCAACATCTCTTCAATTCCGTTTCGAATTCGGATTTAAACTTTATTTTTCTTTTTAAAATAAAATTTATAGTTAAATTTGTACAAGATTGAGTTCTCTGTTGCGAATAGTAGATTTGGAGAAAAAATTCGGGGGATCATCTTATCTTCCAAAGTTTTACCTTATATGAATATGTATGTATGTACTGCACTGTATGTAAGCCTGACCTTACTTGTCCATCGAAATTAAGTGACCTAGAGACTGCGTATCTTTTAGGGAAAGGTCACACAGACAGACACACACACACACACACCGACAAGGCAAATTAGTGTAACGATAAAAAATATCGACATGATGATTTTTTTGCTCTGCTTCTTTCCCCTTTGTTTACCCATGAGATGGACTGGAGATTCCCAAATTATGGAGTACTTTAGGTACAAAAAGAGAAGGCTAGTCTGATTGTGATTGTGAGTGAGAGTAAGAAGTAGAGCTATAAAGATTGGATGTGTAATATTATGTAAGTAAGTGGACTGGAGAAAAAGTTGAGTGTAGAGTTGGTGGTGAAAGCTGGAAGCTATGACGTGACTAATCGGATATACGATCCAACCAACTAAACTAACCAGCACCAGCACCAGCCAACCTTTTTCCCTTGAAATTCTAACTAGGCGACTTATCCAAAAAAGTTGCGTCTTTTCTCCAATCTCTCTCCTCACATCATTCTCCTCCTCCTCCTCCTCCTTTTCCACTCCTACTAGTTACGCCAACTATTTCCGGGAGGAAAATGTCTTTGCTCCTTTTGGTCCTGGCCAAACGTCAGTGTTTCATCCTCCTGAACATGTCTCTGTCCATGTCGTCGACACTATCTATGTGTAGGACCAACTGCATACTTTTACTTTTTCTTTTTCTTGCTCGAGTTTTGAGTCCCACCTAAGCTAACGATCACACTTTTATCTTTACTGTCATATACGTATGTACAAGGTACATACTGGAAGAAAAACTCGTGTAGGTTTCGTTTCATACCTGCAATTTAAAGTTGACTGTACTGTACAGTAGTTTCCATGTCTGTGTAATGCTAGTTGGCCAAGTTTCCGATTCCGATTAAAAGTCTCGTTTCTATCGATATCTCTCACTCTTGTCAGAGTTGGATCCTCACTCTGCAAACGAATCAAGTTTTGCCAATTCCCTGAATCCCTTTTTTTCTTGGTCAATAACACTCAATTATTTCTCCCTTGTCAGTTTTTACCTGGGCGTTGGCGTTGGCATGTCACTTGTCACTCCTACTCCTACTCCGCATCGTCCTCATCTTCCAACTCGGGTATTTTTTCTGGATTTTTTTTCTCCCGTCTCAAGTCATGATGTGATGTGGAAATAAACTCTTGAAATTTCCCCTCTTCTCTGTCACACATGCTTATGTACATACATACTTACTTTTACAATATTCCGCCCTCGTTTTCTATTTATCAAACCCGCCATTCATATCATGTGTGTGTGTGTGTGTAAGTTGTGTAAGTTTGTTCGTATGTATGTATGTATGTATGTGTGTGTGTGTGTGTGTGTGTGTGTGTGTGTGTGTTGCTGTGTCACTTGTTTGACAAACTCAATTCAATCTTTATTCGCGACTCAAGAGGGAAATCCCGGGCTAAAAGTTGAAACCGAACCTCGGCGAACATCTTAAGGCTAATGCGATTTGAGAGCTCAGTCAAGCTGACAATACGGAAATCGGCTGTGACAGCAACAGCAACATCGAACATCAAGCGACCAAGTCGAGGGCGACAACAACAACAACTACAGCGACAGCGACAACGACGACGACAGCGAGATAGATGCCCAAGAGCAAAGTTAGGTGACGACAAGGAGAACGACAACAGGGAAAAGTCATAAACATGTCACGAATCGGAATATCCGCTCAGATTTGAGAGTAAACTCAACATTTTCCCTTTCCCTCCAAGTCGAGTTCCATCCAAAAGGCAAAAGGTAGAGCAGAAAAAGGGGAAAACATGTTCTATAACAAAAATCATTGCGGATCATACGTATCACATAGCGCGGTTTGCCATTTCCGAAAAGTTAATATTTGAGTCAGACTTCAGTCTGTTTTTTGAAACCTGAGATTGAAATGACGGGAGGAAGTCAACTTTTGAATTTTCGCACAAGCAGCCAAACCTCTCGACTAATTCCTTGGAAATTCTCAATATTATTATTGCCAAGAATGCTGGAGAGGAACTTGAGTATCCATATTCCATACATACATACATGTAAATACATACTATCTTTTCCCCAGATTTCTCCGAGTGTGTCTCCAAGAAATCCAGGTTGGAATTCTGTCTCTCTTTCTGATGCTGGGGTCACACAGATCGCGGGTTATTCGGATTGAAGGATGTGACGTCAAGTGGGGATTTGTATTTGTGTTTGAAATTGAAGCGAGAGAGAGAAAGAGAGAAAGCGAGAGAGAGGAGCAAACATTTGTACTTATGTAATAATACAGATATTTCGTGGGCAAAACATCATTTCCGGAGAATCAAGTCACAAGTAAAATGTAATAATATTAGTAATAAAATTTCTAGTACTAATGGAAGTGTACCCAACACATATAACAGAACAGCACACATAATAATAATACAATAAAAATAAAAAACATGATACAACAAACAAAAATAATAATAACGACAAAAAAATCGTAGTAATAATATCGTAGGACAAATAATAAAAATGTTCCAGCTAGTTTATTTCCGGAAGTTGGCCAAGCTTTTTCTCTGTTCCTCTCAATCGCTCATGTCCCTACAAAATATTGAGGACGTGCAGTTTGATTCGATAGGTCCCCGCACTAAATTGCACAAGCAAGGCAATCGAATAGAGTATAATGAGGAGTATCGATATATTGTATATACATAGGTTTGTATAGTGGAAAGATTCACGTGGCAGTTTCTGGATAAAAGATCGACTGAGGACAGAGGAAGGGAATTTCCTGTTTCTCCCCTTCCATCTTGTTCTTCGATGTACGTTCAAGTCTCCCGTCATATTCCGTCGTCGTCGTCGTATCTTATATCATATCACATGTTTTGATATGGTACGATATCATATTGTGTATTGTGTCTGATATCCGTCGGATCAAGTTTCCTTGCATCACTTTCTCCACTTTTGTCTGTGTAGTCCTCTTTCTCCATCCGACTTTCACTTTTGATTTCGCTCAGTCTGTACATCCAAATTCAAACTGCCAAAGAAAAAAAAGTCTAAACTAGAGATTTAAATCACCAATAAGAGCAATCCATCCACAGGAAAAGACGAAGAACATGTCCAAGTAAAATCAATGGAATTTGGTGTGTCTAGGTATGATTTTATTATTGTAGGCACAACTTGCATTTCCTTCCTACTGGACGCAGATTTTTTTTCTCTCTTTCTCTCTCTCTCTCTCTCTCTCTTGTGCCAACTTGATGGTGTTTTTAGAGATGTTCCAGAGTCCTTTTTCCTTCGTCCTCCAATTTTTCCCTGGTGATGATGAAGACACGGAGAAAAAGGGAAAGGACGAAGACGAGGATCGTGATGATGGCGATGATTGTGCCGGTGATAGTACAAAATGGAGCACAACTCCCCGCTGTGTCACATTGTATATCAAATTACAATAGTTTTATTAAAACATCGTTCTTTTCCTTCCTCTCTCTCTCTCTCTCTCTCTTGCTTTCTACACCGCTGCTTTTGACTGTGTCTACGTTGGGTGCCCTCGACCGTACCATTATATATATATATATTATACAGCAGTACATTCGTACATTCATCCATATATACATAGGTGCATGCACCATTTTGAACTGAAGGGAACAGCAACGGAAAAATTTTATTGATTAGCAACAGCAGCATGGAGGTTGGGCAGGATGAAAATTTCAAAGTTTTTTCAATAGAGTCCCAAATCCCTCCAAAAATCGAGAGATTGAACTCGTCTTGACATTTTTACCAATTTAATTTTACCCATTTTATCTATTCGAGTTTGTGAAAAGGGTTGATGAGGTTTTACAGCAACAAGTGGAATTATCTTTATAACATGGTTTTCGTAGTCGAAATCATTGAAATTTGATGAAAAGGTTTAGATTGTCTGGATTTCTGAAAGTTTTTAAGTTGGACAATGTTGAACCTCATTAATTTGCCGGATAAAAACGTGCGTCTTCTTCTTGTGTCTGTAGTTAAGCATATCTTTCTATCATTTCTATTTATCTATGTATAGGAAACAGGAAAGAAGAAGTAGACGCGTTTTTCCCTCTTCTTTTCGTCGTCTTTTTTCTTCCTCTCTCTCTGTGTCTTTGTCTTTCTCTTTTCCCCGCCTTGTTCTCTGCCTTTGTTCTTCATCCTCCGCTTCTTCTTTTGCCTCTTCTCTCTTCATTTCCTCTCGCATTTGTTTCTGAGTCTGGCTTCAAAATCTGGAATCTGCAGTCTAGAGTCTAGCTCCTAGAATTCGATCCAAAGGAGAATTCCGAATTAAACTGTGCACTGTGCACATTGTACAATAGATTATTTTCTTTTCTATTCAATTTCATTTCATTTCATTCCCTCTTTCTAACTATTCTGTTTTGTACAAAGACCAGGGCAATGAAACAGTACAGATACATACATGGATTGGATACATATTGTAAAAGGCGAGGCAAAGTTCTTTTTTTTAACAACTGTAACAAGTTAAAATTACTCGAATGTCACACATTTTTCGCCAAATTTTTTATATTGCACTTATCCATGAACAAATGTACATGTGTAGACTGTAGACTTTCATTTTCTTTCAGTCTAGCTTATTTTTTTCTTGCAGCCAAAAAGTCGCAGTAAGAGCAGGGACAAAGACAATGAGAAAAAGACAAAAGCAAGGGTAAAATTCATCTTGTTTTTTTCTTTTTGCCCTCCCGTTTTTTCTCATTCTTCTTTCACAGGGGTTTTTGTCTCGCTTTCTTGATAACTAATCTGAATCAATCCAGTCAATTTGTCAATTCGCAGTTCTTGTCTAGTTCTTGGCCAACGGGTGGATGGGATGATGTCAACTCATTCTCAACAATTCGTTACATGATGATTTTCATTGTCTTTCAATTTAGTTAAAAGGAGAGGAGTGTTGGCCCAACCCCCAAAACCCCCGCCTTTTTTATAACTACGAAATTGATTTGTCTATTTATACATACATACATAGAGGATAATACAATATGCCTTTGTATTTTGGTTATGATAAAACGTTTTCCTGCGTGCTGCTGTTCCTTTTTCGGCTGGATTTTCCCAGTCAATGCACAAAATGTGTGCACACCATCAATATTTGTCCGTGGAGAAAAAGAAAGTGTAGGATACAAAAACATGGAGTTGTGAATTTTTTTGGGATAATAATATACGAATAATAACAATATTACCAACAACAATATTGTATTTTACTATACGATGTATTCATGGTGTTTGTTCTATTGTTTGTGTGTATTTTTGCAGTGGAGCTTATGCTGTTGGGCTGGGGAATTCATCTGTGCATTGTGGTGAGAAAAGCGCCGTCCGAATTCAACGAGAGTAAATTCATCTCACTGGCCATCTATAACGAATTCCTGCTCTCCGTCTTTCTCAACATTTCCATGTGAGTAACATTCCCCCGCACTTTTCTTTCTTTTTTTACACACATATACTACATATACTTTATCCCCTCGTTTTTCCCACATTTTTTCATGCATACACTTTATACATTATACATTCTGCATTCGCATTTGCATTTTATCTCCCGCCCGCCATTCCATTCCATTCAATTCAACAAAGTATCGAAAGCTAGAGTATTCTACAGACAGAGTCAAAGCAAGGAAAAAATACGCAGATGAGGAGGAAGAAAAAGTAATACAAGTCTTTTGAAGCTCAAAGAAGCAGAGGAAAAAAGAAGCCCAAGTCAAAGTCGATCATCATTCCACAATTTCCCATTTTGGTTTCAGTTTCGTTTCGGTTTTCTTCCTTCCACTCAACTGCCCAAATACTAATGTACGATACATACAAATAATAATAATAGTAATAGGCAGACAATCTATCTATAATGATATGATATGAAAAAGGATAGCAAAACACTCATGCATAAGTACACACACATTTTTCGAGGTAGTCAGTCAGCTTAAGAAAAGGAAAGAAGCGGTGGCTATTAAAAATAATACGGAGATTTGCCATTTAGCATATTATATGAATTACTTTTCTTCCAAAACAGGAATTTTCCCAAAGACTCTCATTAAACGGCCAGTTTTAGTTCGTATTCTACCCGTTTTTATGGTTCAACTTGGAATCGTCGTTAGTTGAATCATTTTAATTCCTTGACAGATACTTTGCAAACTTTGTCAATGAACAATCAGTACCGAGTATGAGAAGCCTCCGTAACTTGAGTATTTCTTGAAAGTCCAATTTTTCCATCTTTGCCTCTTTTTACGGTACTGTACTGTACTGTGCTGTACTTTATTCTCAGTACATACATATTCTGTTCTTCTCTGATAGTTCCTGGATCGGTCTGTCTTTAATATTTTTCTAAGCCTTTTACAAGGTTCCACCGTTTGAATTTTGCATCCTTTCATGTGCATGTGATATGATGAAATGATCGGGTGCTGAACGGAAATTTGGGGCGTTTGAACAAAAAGATACATTTTTTACAAGATATTTTTAAATTTCCATAAGTTTACTTTGTACACTGTTTGAAAGAAGAATGGATGGGATGGAAAAGAAGAAAGTGAGAACACATTTATCTACATATGTACATACATGTGTGTGTGGGAGAAAGGAAGCAGAAGAGGGAGAGAAGATGGATTTAAAAGGAATGGTGAAGTTCCAGTTGAAGGCACATTGGACATGAGTCTTTAAGAGTAAGAAGACCGAGACCAAGAAAAAGCGGAAAGGCGAATACAGCAATTGCTCCTCTTTCACTTTGCCTGCTTCTATGTACTTATGTATGTACATCCTCGATCTGCACGCGCTAGAAGGGGAACTAGAGCTAGAGCTAGAACTAGATCAAAATGAGCTTTCAGCTTTTTCTTTGTCCTTTTTAATGTGAAGAATAGGTCGATGTTCTGTTCTGTTCAGTTCTGGTCTGGTCTGTACGTACTTTCTCTTTTCTCACTTTCTCTCTTCCTTTCTCTCCCAACGGCTTTTCACTTTCACCGAATATCTCGGTTCGATTGGCAATCTTAGCAGCGCTCTATGCCCAACTAAGCACTTCTTTTCTTTTTCACCAACCAGTCAGCCAGCCAGCCAACCCACTCCAACTCCAACTCCTACTCCTACTCCAGACTCCTTAGTCAACGGACCAAAGGCAGACCAAGCCAATGCCAATGCCAATGCCAACACCACACCAAAATAGCAAGAAAATAGAATAGAATGCGTAGCATAGCATATAACATGCATAAGAAAATCTCACGCTTTTTATCATGGAGAAAATACAGATGTACATTGTACATATGTATGGTCTGTGAGAGTATTTCAGTTCTAGCGCCTCTTCATTCTCTTCTTCTTGTGTATGAGGGAAACGAAACGAAACCAGAGCACTTGATCGCCCGCCGTCCATTTACCTACAATTTCCCTTGCCTTTGCCTTTGCCTTTACTTCCCTGCTCCACTTATTTTCCCCTCTTCTTCTTCTTCTTCTTCTTTCCATTTCCATCATGTTGCTCCGTCTCCTCATAAAATATCCCGAGTTTTTAAGGAAGGGCTATCTATTTTAGAAAGGAGCAGTCATTCAGTCGTCACATAATCCCCACAAATATTCCAAGTCTTAAAAGGTCCCCTCATAAACTCCCGCTTTATCTCTGTGAATTTTAGATACTTATAGTCTGTATGACACGTACATCGTACATACATACATACAGTAGTGTTCAAGTGGAACCGAAACAGAGTTGAGGCTGAATTTTTGAAGATTTGCCAAACATTTAGTCAAGTCTCCCATTTGCTGGGGTTTCAGTCTGCTAAAACTGACTCCTTATATGTAGCTTTCACTTTGCCTTCTCTCTCTCCATTTTATACGTATGTCCTTTCTTTTTTGCGATGGGTTGAAAAAGAATTTTCCCCGAGTCTTTTTGTTCTCCATTTGTGGATAAATGGAGAAATGGAGAAAAGGAGTCAAAGGACTTGATAAAAGCCGCGGAGCGAACCGTTTTATATCAAAATAATAATTTACAACTGAGATTAGCCATTAGGCCATCATAAAATGTCGAATTAATCACCCCGCACAGACTTTGCCGACTATCATGCATGTAGACCCATTTCTCATTCAATTCTCCAGAGAACGGAAGAAAAGATAGTAAAAGAGAGATACTTATATACAGGAAATGATTTTGCTGGTTCTCATCTTCGTTCTGGTACTTTCAAATATGGAAAAAAGAAAGTCATCCGATATGGATTTTGAATAGAGACATTTATAATGCGCATAATATAATATCAAATAAATGTGGAGGCAATGATGATAATAATGATTCGAGAGCATCATCATCATCATTAGGCATATCCGAGGCGGGAGCTGCAGCTAATTTATTCTCGCACAAAACGTATGCAATGACTCATCTTTCATTATATAGGCACTCAAACGGTGATAAAGGAAGAAAAAAACTGTATATGTACCTATAGTGAGTGGGCCATATCCAAGTAATTTATGGGGTGTATTTGCTCAACTTTGAACATTGATCATAATCATGAGTCTAATCATGGCGGTAATCATCGGGAGGCATGAGCAGGGCGATACATCTAAATAAATGACGATACCAATAGCATCCCCAATTTTTCTTCTCGGCTCCATTTTCTACTCTACCATTCCCCATAATACATACATTGTATGTACAATGTACACACGTTAAAAAATATTGCTAATGTATAATATGTGTTTTTGTTTTTTATTTCAGGTTGTTCCTGCAGTCGCCGGCCAACCCGGATCTACTTTATATTATTTTCTTTTGTCACGTCCAGCTCACCATGACGCTCCTCCTCTGCCTCATTTTTGGGAGTAAAGTAAGTGCTGCTTTTGTTCAATTCTTTTTATTTAAAATCTACCTCTGCTTGCTTTTATCCATCATCCTCTTGGGCAATTGTTTATTGAGTCATGCATAAAATGGCGTGGGTTTATCCGCTGAAATCCTTGCTGGACTGTATGTACACACCGTTTGTGGTGAAGCTTTCAATTTCTCAAAAAGTAAAACCAAAACCCACTCAGATATGCTTACGTGTGTACAGAATTAGTGGAACAGATGGGAAAGTTTCCAAGCCCATTAATTGAAAGGGGGGATTGGATAAAGCGGAGGAGTGAACTCAGTTTGATATCATATCTCGCCACATTCCACACACTCAGCACAAATTAATGTTCTTTAAACAATACCTATAAAAGCGCAAAATTTGAATGCAAACTCCCACCGCCGGCACAGCATCCGCAAATTTACAGCTAGTCAAACAGCATGAGTATACATACATTTTGCAATATTGCACCATGTATTGTGTCATGTTTGGACCAAAAGGTAGGACAAATTATGGGATGACTATGTTCAATGTTCATGTTCCTGTTGATCTTGGGTTTCATGTACGTACAAAATACAAATGGATGGCTGTGGGAGTGAAAGTGTGGCCACGGTTATAATTGGATGGTTTACCTCAGTCTCTAGTACATATATGGATGTATGGGCATTGTATATGATATTGTATATTGTGGATGACATTCGGGTTCTAAAGTGTTGTTTCCCTGATTGTGCCTCTAGGCGTACATGGTGTTTCGCGGTCACGGGAAGGGGACCTCCTCCGATGAGACGCGAGTCCCCACCTTCATCAGCAAAAACAGGTCGGGACAGAAGCCGAAGCAAGCCAGCGGTCACAACTCAACGACGGGCGTTCATTCCTCCACCACCAGCACCAGTCACGCTCCCGACCCCAACTTCAACTCGAGACTCTCCGAGGATGTCCAGGTAGGTCAATTGTGTATTACCTCGAAACATTTTAACCATATGCATGAAAATCTTTTGTATATACATACAATATATGAATGCAAGCAAATTTAGATTTTACTTTTTAAATATCAGGCTCGTGATTGTTGTTTTCATCAGAATAATATTTCCTACACCTCAAAAAGAGCAAAATATGTCAATATACAGATTGCTGTATTGTGTATGAGTACTCGCAATTCCTCTGTGTCAACTTTGTCAACTAGAGGATTGAGGACAAACTAGGAATCGGGATATGCAGGCCCATTCTCGCCGGTGAAATCCAATCCAATCCAATCCATGCATAATGCATGCATACACAAACATATGCAGACTATATGATATGTATGATTTGATGGAAGCCTGAAGCTTATTAAAAGAGAGGAAGAGAGAAAGAAGGACGGGCTGCTCCGGGTGACAATTAAATAAATTGCAATGCCAGCGCACTCTCGAGCTGTACATAATAGTATGTGTGTATTGTGTATTTATACACATACAAGTTATGATCGAGGACATACATATCTATAGAGTAGTGGTAGTTGGTTGGAGAGACAGCACTCACGCAAATAATCAATAGAGCGAGAGTGCCTTAATTGGGCGAAATGAAACCGCTTGGCAAGTCTTTTATTGTATATTGTATATACAACTCGTACATATCTATCTATCTATCTATCTAAAGCAATGTGGAGATACGATGAGTAATAATATGCCAGTGGAATAAGTACTTGCTTTTGTCAGCTCCCATTTGTTGTTGGGCATTAGTTGTCCATACTACGGATAAAGTTTTGCAAGAGCTTGCAGAGAGAGTATATTATTCATTATAGGACAACGTACACACACACATTAATGCCCGCAAAATGAGCAGCGGAGCTGTGAAGCAATTTAGAATTTAGCAACACCTTCGGCACCATCAAATTTGGTTTCAATAATCACTCGCGAAAAATATTCAAGTGTATACAAAATAGAAAGTGTGAGAAGTAAGTAGTGTGCGTGGCATGTTTTTGTGTACTTATATGGTCGGTTATCAGTTAACATGATGGACAAAAAAGCGGTTGAGAGAGGTTTGACACTTTGCTAAGTCTTACAAGTCTTTGCTAAGCATTGTTAGTGGACAGTTTCCAAGTTTCTCATGGTTCACAACTGGCTTCATACGGACCAAAAAATGATTTCTGAGATTCTTAACTAGCATTTTATGAGCTCAAATTTATGAATTTGTCAGTACAGTTAACGGGATCATAAGTTAAAAACCGTCGTAATGACACTCGTCTTAATTTTTAAATTGAAAAATAGGGTGAATGTGGTATGTCCAGCCTCACTATTGCATGAATTATTCATATTTTATAAGCATGGTCATGTCGGTGATTGGATATTGGACAGTTTATGTATAATGAGGATTACAAGTGTATTGAATCTCGCACCTTTTCATTAAGAATCAATTGTAATTTTTTCTTTATTTATGATTCCCCACAACATGCATTTGATAAATCACCGGTTTTTATATCTGACGTTGTGAATTATCTTCAAAATCGGCAAATACGGTGCAAATGACCATTTTCCCTAAGGGAAAAATCCCGTTGAAAATAAATTCAACATCAACATTTTATAAAAATCTTACAGCTTTGACTACTTTCTTATTGAAAAAATTGGACGTTTCTTAGCTTTTTTCTTTTAGGGCTGTGGAATCAACTTTGGAGATTTTTCATTTTCCTTCCGTATCTACATATAAATAGTTGTAGTTCCATCCTGCATTTTCTTTCTTTCATACTAAAGAGTTTTTTTATAATGTACAGCATTACACAGTTATCCAGGATATATTTTCATCTTGCTTCTTGGCATGTGAATAAAGGCTAAAAGTCATGAAATATTAACTTTACTTATCTCTATACATATCAAACACTATTATAATTTCCTTATCCGATGGCGTGATTCTGTGGGTCACAAGGCGGTAAATCTCTTGGAAAACTAATGACGGCCAATTTATTGGGAAAATATTTTTCCTATTTATTTAGGGTGCTCTGCTCCCCAATTTATTTAGGGTGCTTTGTTCCCCTATTTATTTAGGGAATAAATATGGAAAAGAGTGCCATCAAAACAAGGGGGACAGAATGGCATCAAATAAATAGGGACCCTTAGAAAAAAAGCTTATCACCCCGAATGCCATTTGTACGAGTTTTGGCAAGGCTACTTAGATTTTACAAGGTAAATAGATTAGGTATTTAGATTTGACGAGGTTATTTGAAAGTTATTTAGGAGATTTTTATAATTTATCAAAATCGTAATAAACGTTGATCAAATTCGACAAGGTTCTCGACCAAGTTTGGTCGAAAACCTTATTACACGACTTAAGTCATGTCAGAATGACATGAGACTTTTAGACAGTAACTATTTCT
>JAQIVE010002495.1:0-19689 GCA_034698285.1 Sminthurinus bimaculatus | reverse complement strand
TATTATTATCCTAGTGTGAAAGTGGAAAAGTGACAGGAATCTCGTTTTGCCTCCGTACAAAGTGGATGGAGCAATTTACAATTCACACTTTGGACCGTCATATTACGAGGCAACATGACGGCAGTTCTCAAACAACAAATATCTATACAAAAAGAAACAGAAACAACACAAACATGCATCAAAATGGCCTATAGCAATTCATGAAAACATATGATGTAAGTTGAACTTGCTAGTGGGCTTCTTGCTGTATGTACTATTTTTTCAGTTACTTTGAAGAATTGAGAATTTCTGCACTTTTCCTTGGATTTGTTACAAGATAAGAGCAAAATAGAAAAAATGCTTCGAATCAAGGAATGCAGGAATACTTACCGACTTTATTCGAACTACACGACACTATTGCTAGCGCTTCTTCATTTTAAGTTCGAGTCGACCTGCATTTGAGGGGCCATAATATTAAAAGCTAACGTACAATATGTATTTGAAATAGATGGCGGATGTCGTACTAAACGTACTATTCGAGATTTGTACTAGACAATGTTGTCATACGATTTGAGCAAATACGGTAGACATCATGGACATAATACACACCACATTTGTTCATAAATGCTGGAAGGAAAGAAAGGAAGGAAGGAAGAGCAGCTGCATTTGAAGCGCTGAAATGTCTGTCTTTTTTCTCCCCGTCATTTGCCATAATGATGACTAATTCTATTGAATAAAAATTCGTTTTATCTTCCTTTCGTCTTCATTTGGATCTTTTCTTCGCCTTTTTTCTCTCCTTATTTCTTAACCCTTCCTTTCTTATTTTATCTACATTTTTTGCCTTTGTACGCCAAATAATTGTTGTATCAAGAAATTTGCAAATTTTAATTTTACCTCAACTTCTATCATTAAAACTTAAACAATGCAAATAAAATAAATGAATTACACATTAAGGGGTTAAAAAAACATAAGGGCTTGTATGTTTGTTATGGCATGTTCTGTATAACAAAAAAGATCTTGATAGATGAAAAACACAGAAAAAATACGAAAAGGGAGAAAGTACTGCTCTTCAGTGAAAGAAGTAGATGTAGTAGATAATACGGGTTATTAAAAGATGAGTAATGGGCTGGTTTGAAATGATTGAATCGGTGATGAGATCCTTCCTTATACATAATATATGTATATACGGCGAGATATGAGAATGAGAAAAAATTATGATGGGATTTTCTAGAAATGTCTATTTGTACAAATGCTACTCTTGTCAGCTCAGGTCTCACATTTCAGCAGACTCCATATCATCATATAATATAATATAATACACGGTACGAAGGAAGTCGAGTTGCAAGTGTACATTGTACATAGTCCGTTTTACTTTCTTCCTTTTTTCGCTTGAAAGCCAAATCCAAAGTAGAGAGTGGAGAAGGAGAAAGAGCTGCCGAGAAATATTCCAGATTTGTTCATGATGGATTGAACCTATTTATACAAACTGCTGAGAACTTGAAACTCATTTGTCGTCTCTATATACATATTTAACATCATATCCGCGCATTGTGCATAAAGTATCACGCTAGAGTTGAACCTACTTTCAACCCAATGTTTCTCTTCCTCTCTATGCAAATGTATGTATATACTTAAACATTTCGCATATGTATATTTGTGTACAATGTACAAACTATACAAAACTCTTGGAGTATAATATACATATATTAGTTCTCGTGTACAGCTATCCGTATCGTATCAAATTATATAATATTATTCACCATGATAGTTTCCTTTTCAGCAGGAGCAAATCACCCCTCTTTCCTATACTCTTTATACATGCTGTATAGTGTAGACGTATTTGTAGTCGTCGTCGTCCTGCCCATTACAATTTACAATACCATACCTTGGCAAAACAGCCGCTGGGATTATTTTCTCATCTTTCTCGCTCTTCCATTTCCATATTCCATCAAAACAAAAGTCTCCTCAAAATAGTTATGTTATAAATGCCATAAGTATGCGGCATTATGCATATGAAAAGAGAAAAGTCTTTTTATCCCTTAGTTTGGTCCTTTTGTCATCCTATTTTGTAATATTATTTAATATGTCATACACAACGCACAGAACAACAGTTCTGAGTTCTGAGTATTGTACACTGTAAACTGTAGACAGTTCCTCCCGTCCAATTAATTCAACGGCTTTAGTTAATTTTACAAGTTTTCAACTTCATTCGATACACAAATTGATTGCATCCAAACATATAAATTCCCTTTCTCGTTGTCCTTCTCCGCATGAATTCTATCGTAGGCAAAATAATATTGTATCCTATTTACATGGAAAAGTAGCGACTCGAGAAATGACTGACACGCTTCAATTCAGTTATTCAATCAAAAAGATAAGCTTCAACAGTGACGCTGCTGATTTTTTTTTCTTACACTATCAAAGAGGGGAATTATGAAAAGTTTTATGGAAAGGCTTATCAAATATTCCTTGTGTATGTATCATGTAAATAATTTATTCTCCGAGAGAATAAACAAAATTGATCGACAAAAAAGGGAGTACATGCATTACGATTTGTAATTTTTGCCCATGTTTTGAAAGTTAAAGGAGAGAAAATTATACATATTAATATAGATATCTCAAAAATAACAATAATTGCGCGATTATCATTATTGCACAATACAGTAGTTAGCTTGGCTTTATTGGTGTATGGTTTTTGTAATGGAAGAGGTTGAGAACAATTTGTCAAAGTTTTAACACCCAAGTCATTCATCTCGAGACAAATTATGGTGGCGACAGCTCCATTTCAATTTTAATTTCATTTCCCGTTCCCTCCTTTTCGTGTACATTTTTTATGGTAGGTACATCGTTTTGTGAGTATATTAGGTATATTACATGACGAAATGTGGTGTGCTGCATAATTGGCTGTACAAAGCAAGGTATCTATAAAAAAGTATTTACTCGTATTTTACCACGGGGTGATATGCATACATATATATCATACACATAGGACTCTTCTGCGACAACCTACAATTATCAGGTGAACAAAAATGAAAAAAAGAAATTGAGTAACTAATGAGAATGACACAATATACACGCAGTGAATAGCTTGAACAATATTAGTGGCGAGAGGATGAGATCCAGGAGAAAATATAAGAGGAACATTTTCAAACTGACTGTATGTAACGTAATATACAGATAAAAAAGAAAGAGGAGATAAAACTGAAACTCTTTGTGCCCTTTTTTGTACCGAGAAATAGCTGCATAATAGTATGCATGCATGGAACATGTATGTGTATATGTATGTATACATGGAAAAAGGAGAGAGATGCGAGTAACATATACGTATGAAAATACATAACGAAGAAAAATATGATCCATCTTTCTTTTCATGTTTACAAGCTAATGTATTACAATTTATTACAGTTTAAGATGAGGCTCAGACAGCCAGAGAGAGAGAGAGAGAGAAAGAGAATCTTGACTGGGAATAGTATAATTGGATTATGCAAGGAGGAGAGAAAGACACAAAAAGACCAGTAGTAACTATTAAAGAGATGAATAGAACCACCATCATAATATAGATAAAATATATTATGTACATGTATAGAGCAGTATACATACGACGACACTACCTAATCTGAGGGGGCAGAAAATAAAAAATGGTCGGGTTATCAAAGCAAAGCGGGTACAATAGTCGGATGAAAAAATATCCTTCATACTCTTTTCTATTCTCCTCTCGGATGCTCACAACTCACAACATTATAGTACATTAGCAGTCGTGAAATCGTCATCATCATAATAATAAAAATAATAATAAAAGGGACGAGACACCTTCTCGACTCTCGACCATTCACACACATGTGTACATGTACATTGTACATAGATTGCACATATTAACTATGCAGCCATTATATCATATAATGCTTTATTTAAATACAATATGATGCCGTATTATTAATAAGCGTTATACCTACATGCATACACATGCATTTTATATAGGATTAGACGATTCAAAAGAGACTTTGACTCCTTTCAAGTATTCTATTAAAATAAAAGTTGGACCATTTATTGTACAATATGTACACAGATGCCCGAGATTTTATGGATACATGGATACAACTAATCCTCCCGTTTTAAATAACTGATATGACTCATATTCACATAATTTTGTACCATTATATCATACAAGTATCATAGCGTGGTCTGCTATTATAGCTGTACTTAGATATATTTTATACATAGTTGCATAATACTATTTGCCGCATGTAAAATGTACAACTAATACAAAACACCTCTCATTCTCATTCCCTCTCGATTTATCTGTGTATAAATAACGTGAGGAACAAAGCCCGGCAAGTTTGGCCAGACAAGAGAAACGTATTATAAAATCCTCGAGGACATTTACCAGCACAATCATATTCAGAGTATTATAATACAATACAAATATGCACACATAAATATATAGGCATGCTGTAACTACAATATGTGGAATTAAAAAGGGGATAATCGGTCCCTCCACAACAAAAACGGACTAAATTCTCTTCATAAAACATCGTATTATATATTTTTCATATTTTTCTTTGCGTTGACTCTCCTCAATATTCCAATAATATTCCAAGTCAAAATCGTTCTTCTCTCTCCTCCATTTAGTTTAATGATATAACTTAGGCATATAAAATAATTTAAATTTGTTATTCATCACATCACATTGTAGGTGTATGTATAATGTAAATTATTTAGCCATTGACAAACTATACCCTTTTACCAGCTTGAATGTCCACATAATGAAATCAAGGGATTTAGATCATTCTCCAGTTTCCTTTTATTTCACGTTAAATTCTCCAAAGTTTACATGGCGAACTAAACTCGAACTAGAGTCCTCAACATACGCATTATTCAAATTGAAATTGAAGTCGGCATTCAGCATCGGGGACAAACACGATGTGATGTTTGTCTTCCTTTGTCACTTGAAGTTTTCTTTGAACATTTGCCTCAATAAAAGTCACTGCATTATTTTTTTGGCCCCATCTTGTCTACTTTGTTCATCTTTTGTTGGAAAATCAGTTCATTTCTCTCCATCTGATAATATTCAAATGGGTTATATTATATTGTTAATATTCCGATTTCATATCCATAAACATTATTATTATCTGTGAATTTTACTCGTCGCTATACATTATACATATGACGATATAAGCAATAACCATATTATTATCATTATTATCTGCAGAGACCCTGACTTTTCCGAAAAATATAGGTATTGAATAGACTTGAAATACTTCTATGATGTCTACGAGTATCTAAGAGCATTTAGTATATTGGCATCGTGTGTATATTATGTACAAACAATTATCTTAAATAGGTGGATGAATGGACGTAAATGGATGACTGTAAAGGAATTTCACGTGTAAAGTCGGCTTTGGGTTATTACTGCATTATTCCTATAGCAGCATGCTTATATGTACATTGTACATAGTATTTTTATACCTAGATAGATATATGTAGTATAAGGACTGAGGACAGAAGAGTCAAAGTTTTTCATATGCTCATGCTTCACTTGAATAAACAGAATAAAGAGAGGATTTTCATGAGGGTGTTAGCCAAAGTCAGCGCATTTGGAATCATTGTTGAAGGTGTGAAGGGACGAAGAAGGATCATATTAATGAAAAGCGTCCTAAGCAGAGACTAAATGGTCCTTTCGTAGGTTTAATATGTGTGTTGTCTCTCTTTCTCTCCATTTCAATCTTCTCTATTTGTGACTGGTCCTATACATACATACATACATAAGTTGGAAAGTCGTGGAGCAAGCGTTAAGTCAGTCGATGGATTACAGTATATGTGATATGCATGTATATGTAAAGCATAGATCCTTTTTCCAGACTGCCAGACTGCTTGGCACCAACTTTTACCTATAATTCATCACCTTCAACTTCAACTAAATCCAAAGCCAAAACCAAAGAAGAACAAGACAAGAGACCAATATTATATAGATTTCTTTCTACATATATCTATGTGCATTATGTGTACCTACCTACTGATGTCATATAATAAATGGTATGCATAAATAGTATGTGACTATATTTAAGTCCATTGACTGACTTAACTTTGACTTGACTTGGTTTCATTTCCTTTCATTCCGTTTGTCAATGACTTTAGAATCTACTAGTAGAATTTGTAATATAGCCGACGTGAAAATGAAACCGAATGACTCCAAAGTGTCTATCAATTATTTAAATAAGGCAAATAATACAATACAACAATACAAAAGCAGTAGAAAAGTACTAAATGTTAAATGGTGCATGTTCTAGGGATTTCTTCAACCAGAGAGCCCTGGCTATGGTTTAGCCTCAGCTTTGACGACTACTTTCAAATAATGGGAATGGAAATAATGATAATAAGACCATTATATTTGTATGTTGCATTGGATTTGGTTCCTGTTTTTCCGGTGCATTCTTATTTCGTCAACTAAGTAGACATATTGACTTCTCCACGGGTTTTTGAATGGACGATTGACTATTGACTGTTGACTTCCTCTCTACCTGAACTTTAGTTACATAAATGCGTATGCCCGTATACATACATGTATATCGTTGCTGTATATCAAGATAATACACTGATAAATGTAAGTACCTGGACGAAGGACACACAGATACCTCCAACGTTGAGAGGGGCCAAAAGGTATGTTAATGTACCGTATGCATGCATACAAAAACATAATAAAATGTGTACTCTACATAATAAAATATCTATCACACATCTGTGGCATATCATTTTGGTAAATTTCAACTAAATATTGTCAGGGCTCGTAAATCAGTCAATAACCACGATTCAATAATAACTACAGGAAAATTATTCTCTCAAAATTTTTCAATATCAATCAATAATATGAAAACTCATATTTTCCAAAGAAAAAGGTGCATATTTTACACTATTTATGACGCTGAAAATTGATAGCAAATGGAAACTGTATTTTCCCATCACTTGGTGGTGAAACTGTATTCATTTTGTACACTTTTAACTTTTGAATTGTTTCACTCCTACGAATTTCTATACCTCATTTTATAGTGCTGCATGACTTGGAAGTCAAAGAGAAGCTAAGCTTTTAATCTCTATACTTTCAGTTTTCAGAAGAAAAATAATAAGCAATAAACACACCTGAATAATATTCTACAAAAATAAAAACACATTTCTAGACTGCTTGTCTCCAACTTCAACTATGTATTTATACGAAAATAAATAATAATTCACGCTCTTATAATAAGTCCTAATCCCAGTGGACTGAATTTTTGGTCAATCAAACTCCATCAATCATGCTCATCGTCAGTCCACAGGTATTTACCCTAACCGGCATTAGTACTAAATTATTACCAAAAGCACACTCAAGGGGGACAACATGTACAAGAATGTTTCCTCAAGAGTATAAAATATTTTACTATTTACTACCGATCCTCTCTCTCCCTCTCTCACCTCTTCAAGTAAACTTTTATGGTTTATGCTCAGGATAGTTCAATGGATGCTAAGGTGTAGGAAGCAGGTATATTATATTATGTATAAAACTTTTTGTAGGATAGTTCATGACTACAAGTAGTTTGTGATGCATTAGCATTCGTGTGTTGTCCAAAGTTATGTTGCAACGAAACCATCTCAGAGTTTCCTGTCCATTGTCAATGAATGAACCGATAGGACGATATCCGGTGTTAGCGTCTTTAACTCTGTTTTTACAAACAAATATACCTACAATAATAATATACAAAGTCACTTTACTTTACTTTTACTACGAACTCCAATCTCCAAGGAAAGAGGAAGAAGATGAGTAAATTGTAAAGTGTAGGTGTATAGTAAAAGCTGACAAAACTTGACCAGACAAAGAGTCTCCAACTTCCAGTCATTCATTCATAAAGATTTAGGTGTATTAACTCAACGTTATACCAGTTCATATGTATACTAATACTTTAACTTCGACCTATATCTTCGTTTCCATGATGTTCAAGTCAAAGTTTGAAAGTATATGGATTTTCTGGATAAATATATATAATGTATATGTATTGGATGAACTTGAACTGAATGAAACTTAAGGAAAAGGTTTTACCTATCGCATATGTAATATGTATGTATATAGTAAATACACGTTTTCCTATAATGACAATAATATGTATCATAATTTGAATTATACTGTATTGTCAAATAGAACCAAGCTCTAGCTTTTATTTGGTCATTTGGCTAACTGGAGCCCTCAATCAGGCCGCCATATCCTTTTCTTCTTCTTCAAAGGAGGAACAACGCGAACATGCACCGATTTGACTTTGTATTGTCTGTATATTGTGTTGTTCACTATTTTTCTCAATGGAGGATTGAGAGTTGATGCCGCACATGGAAACTCCATTATAGTTTGTAGTATATACACAAAGCTTTGGATTGACAAAATTTTGTGTATAATATTATTATCTCTTAAAAGTTCATTCATACAGTCACTTCTGGGGACTTTTGGGAGGGGAGTTTCTACTTCTTTTCACTCTAAAAGTCAAGTCAAATGCATTCAAATATAATCCGCATAACTTTGCCTTTGTAAAAATAATATGTATCAGTATGCATGTTTATAATACACAGTAATATCATTTTCAATAATGCTTGTATATATTCAAGATCCTGTAAACCGCACTCCCCGTCCTTTCGAGAAAGTGTATGTATCGATGCACTCATGACTCAAGACTGGAGAACAACATGCACAGGTGAGGGGATTCAAAACTTTGGCTCTCTATATTTCTATCTGTTTACCTAATCATAAAACCACCCATAAATATTATTTTTTAAATGTTCCATTAACTCTCCAAAATCAAATGTAAAATAGGCCGACAATAACAGAGAAATAGATAGACAAAGACGAAGACATTGCAATGTTTACCTGTTTAACATTCCAAAATTATGAACTTTGATTTTAATCTATATCCAAATTACCTTGGCATGTGTGTACCCCCCACGCATTTGTACACTTGTACCTTTGTCAATCACAAGCTCCTCATGACAAAAGATGTGTGTGGCATAAGTTCCTGGTAAGAAGTGTATTTAGATAATGGATGCAAAGTTTGATTATGTCGGATACACAAATAAAAATATCAGCATAATTGGATTAGAAAGTTTCAAGTTTTAAAGACTTTCGTATGACTTTGAAATTTATGCGTAAATCAACGCCAACATGGAGGCAGTTATGGTAAATTTCCATGTTTGTACATACAAACACATTTGTATCCACAGTCTATGAAAAAAATTCCCCGCGTTTTCATTTTATTCTCGGCCAGTAGTAATAAAATAAAGTAATGACAATTTACAAGTTTTAATTCAAAGTATACATATTTTATTCATTGAAAACTTATAAAGTGGCACCTAGAAATACGTTTAATTTCTTTGAGAAAACGTATTTCTTGCTCAAGAGAAAAAGTTGAAAAAGTGCATCAAGTGTGGGAATTCGAGCCGGTGGATTTTTATGAATGAACCCAGAAAAAATGAATGAACCACTGCACACTGCACGTATAGTAGAGAAATATAATGAAACGGAAGAAGGTGGGGACTCGTCGTATTTTCACGTATTGTCACCAGAGAAGCCAAGCCAAGCGGCAATCTCTGTACATATTTGTACAATGGATACAGAGTCTTTAGATGCATATTTAAATGACATAACTTAAAAGCTTGTATAAATATCAATATACATACATACAAATGTGTATAGTGCACATCAATGAGTACAGAGTACACAAACATAGGTGTATAAGGATTTTATAAGAAAGTGTATAGAGAAGCAACTAAAGTCAAGAATAAGAATAAGTGTCTGCATACATATAGAGAGAGTTTATTCAATTGGAACATTAAACGCGACCTGCATTGCCTGCATTTTATTGTGTATCTATGCAGTCAAGTCCAATTTCTATTTCTATATTTACCGGATGAAGTTCATTCAAAAGTCAACAGGTAGGGTCAGGTAGTAGATGAAGAGAGAGAAAGAGGGAGAGATAGAAAAGGAATGACGAAGAAGGTGCCTCGATGTCTGGCCTGTCCTTTTCCTTTTTCGTGACTAAATATTCAACGCTGAAGATTGAACACGTAGGATAATATTATGCTATGCTATGCTATGCAGCTTATATTGTAGATGTTTATCATCTGTCTCTTCCTTTTGTACACTGTGCAACGCTCTTACACAGGTACAGGTATTACACCTTTAATCGTGTTGTTCTCCTATAAACTCTGTTTTTCTACAGCTTTAAGTTCTTGCACTTTGTATATGTAAGTGATGAACATTTTACTTGAAAATCCGTAGTTTAATCACCTTTATTAGTATAAAAGCAGGAAAAGAAAAATCACAACAAAACTCATTAACTGTGTTTTGTTTTGTTTACCTGAGCTGGATCGTTTTGTAGCTCATTTTGGTTTGTAAAGACTATTTTTTAGACATTTATATCCACCGTTAATGCATGATGTATTTCGAATTCTGATGCACGAGCTTTATTGTCAACAGAATCTACAATTATTAGACTACCAACATCTGCGTCATTAGACAGTAACTTTATCTGACAATAAAAGGGGTAAGAATACAAATATATTGATGTGAATTTCGTTACAGGTGCCAAGCATCAAATAACCCAAACACAAAAATAATTTCTTTATTTCACTGCACGGCAGCCGTTAAAAAAGTATAATGGTTAACGTTCATTATCCTCATCCTCAGCATACCTCAACTTTTGAAATCACCCCAGTGTTGGCTTTTCCTCGTCCTTTTCTGTCAATGTGCCTAAATTTATTTCTCTATTTTTTCCAATAGTGCTAGTCAACCCTGTTGATAATCACCGTCATCGTCATCATCATTATCGTTGTTATTTCCTATGAGCCGCATCAACATTTTTTCTTTTCATTGAAGATTGAAGATCCAACATCCAATCCATTCCAACCCGCGGACAAAAGCAAATAGAAGAGTCATTTCAATTTGTACATTATACTCATTTATGATTCTTCTACATCACATGAAGTAATGTAATATAATGTATAATAAATGTACGTGCACATAATTTGTTACTATACATATACATACAATGTACATAAAATGGTCAATTGACAAAGTCTAATGAATGGTGATGAATAGAATTAAATCCTTAATAGTAGGTAATATGTTTGTCATATTTCTACCAATATTACTTACAAACATATTTTGCACAATCATCATCGTTATTACCATCATGAGCATTTTAATGGCCATTTGCCAGTAAATTATTACAGGACAGGGCGAAATACACAAATACAGTTTCATTATTTAAGTTAATCTTTTCTGCAATCAATTACTTATTGGTAAAATTCATATGGTATGTAACACGACTTTTTTTAACAAACTAGAGGACTATAATACTTAGGAATGGAAAAGAAATCATTTTAAATTTGGTGGACGATGCAATGGTGAGTTATTTGAAGATAAAGGATACAATACCGATACACAACGAGAACCAGAGACAGTCGATAGAGAAAACGTTAATGGTGGATGAAGATGGAGGAAATATATCGAATCCACATTGAGCCGCGTCAGGACAGAAAAAGAGTTTTAGTTTGTCCAATAAAAAACTTGGACATGGTCTCTTCTTTTCTTTTTCTTCTTTATTGTCTTTTTTCTCTCTATAATGCCGTGCACCACATCATATCAGAATCTTATTATTATGTTGTACAATATCATACGATACGATATAATACAGATATCTTTCATGTTGTATATTACAAGACAAGTCATGATGACGAATGAGGGTGTCTGTGAGTCTCCTTACTTTGGCTCTGGATCTCGACTTCTTTCCTCTCTCCACACACACAAGTCGTCTCAATGGCTTTTATTTAGTTGGCGTTGGCTAGAAAAACGAATCAAAAAGAGAAAAATAGAGAAATATATGTAGGAAGTAGATAGAGAAAGATAAAATAGATGGTGAAGGATTTCGTAGGAGAACGAGAAGATACACATGTATATAAGTAAAGAATGTACCAAAAACGGTACATGAAGTAATGAAGTTCTCAGAGGAAGACGAAACGGATACAGAGCCAACAGATACATGTACACAAGCATACATACATACAAAATAAAAAAGATTGAATCTACAGTCTAGACTCTAGACCTATATTTTTAGATACAGAAAATATATCTGTTTATGTTGCGTGTATATACAGAAAAGAATAGCTTTACTTCATGTCAGCGGCTTGGCAGGCGGGCAGAAAGAAAATTTGGTGGAGAAGCAATAATTTGTGGTTGGTGAGGTAGTTTGTCCACAGCTCGGCATCGGTACGCTCAATGATACGATATCATATCATATGATATAATATAATATGATGTGATATGATGGTACTCTGTCGAACTGTACCGGTCACATTTTATTGGAATGTTTTCCTTCTCACATGATTTTTACTGGTCTGTCTGTTTGCCTGTCTTTGGTTTGCTTTGGTTTAGTTTGGTCTGATTCGGTTATGTGTATGTGTTGGCTGTGGCCAAAACCCAAAACTGGACTTGTCATGATGATGATGATCATGATCTCGTCATCCTGTGTATTTTGTGGATGAAGAGGAGAGAAATGGAAAGCGAGAGCGAGATTGCCATTGAAGAACATGATCGTGTGATCTTTGCAGAATAAAATGCTATATATGAAGTGGGCACAGGTGGAATTAATGATATCTGACTCAGTAGCCACACGCTCTTTTCCATCTCTCTCTTTCTCTCTCTCTCTCTCTCTTGGCTGTCTCATATTTCTCCACTCTCCACTCCCTTTTTTATATTATCCAAACAGAGAGAGAGAATAAGAGAGAGAAAGGGAGAAAAGCCGGAAAGGGAAAATGATACCGCAAATATCCCTCCACATGTGTGGCCATACAAAACTAAGGAACCATTACGACCTAAGTAACTCGCCCATCATTAAGATTATTGCGGAAAAACTTATCCAAACACAGACACATGTACATATTTATACACAATACATGTTTAAAATATACATCCGTGTTGGTCTCGGTTATCCTGTCCAGTATACATATTACATCTGTATTTTGTATACATAACCAACATCCAGCCTGTGCATTGTCCACTGTATGTTAAAAGTAAATGACACGGTCATGGTTTGTTATAATCTCCATCCAAATCGCTACATTATATTATAGTTGTAGCTTTTCCTTCCCTTTTGTTTCGGTCGGTTCCTCGGCTTTGGTTTTGTGGGCTATTATTATACAGCTGAAACTAACCTAACAATAAGGCTGTACTTACTTTGCTTGCATATTATCCGGGAATACAGTGTACAACTCTAGTGTGAAACTCCAGCTCTGGAGACTTTTACGAGTTTGTAGCTTCATATGAATCAAATATACATATGTATGAGCTCTTTCACTTTTTCTTTCGTTTTTTCGCTTCCTCTCTTTCTACCATATAGCATTGTTTCATTTCAATTCTCCGTCCTCATTTCTCGATTCTAGCTGTTCTCTGTACTTTCTTCCTTCATTTCTTCAGGCCTTTTGCCACTATCCCTTCTTTCATTTCCCGAATACGTTCAGCGTTCATTGTTCTGTTGTAGCTTTCTTATTTCTGCAGTTTCTTCCTTTTAAATGTTCTTTTGGGAGGAATTGAGCACATTTTTAAAGTCGAAGCGGATTATTCTCCTCTGGGGTCCAAAGTACGACTTGCTTCTTTTACTTTTCCGCCCCCGTTCGTTGGTTTCGGTTTTTGCCTTTAGTTGTAGCTTTGTCTTGGGACCCGTGGTGCAGTTTTTTCACTTCCACATAATAATCATCATCATGATAGTTTCCCGCAAAAGATTAGCCTCTTCTTTTCCCCGTGTTTAAGACGATAGAAGCTGAAAGGAAATCTTTTTCTCAAGTCCCTCCAATTATATTATGAGGTACAATTTACTCCTTCATTGTCTACCTCAAAAGCTCCAACGTATTAATGCGGAATGCGGTATGGTAGTTTGGTGTAGTTAAACTTTACATTATGAGTGTTAGATGCTAATTGAATAGAATGGAATGAAATAGAATATATGCAGGCCACTTGCGTGAGAAGTCTCTATTGAATTGTGTGAAGATTCAGAATATAATACAAGAGAAATGGCGAGATTGAGAGAATATAGAAGAGAAAAGGAAGAAAAAGAACGAGGTTTTGAGCATGGCTAAATTGTAAATGGGAAATGTACAGTTTTTTCTAGTCATGTAAAAGGTATAGAAATAGAATAAATGGAGAGTATCGTATCATGTCGGCAAACTATTGAGGAGAACATGAAGAGAACGAAAGAGAGAGAGAGAGGAAGAATAAAATGAAGAAAGTCACAAGACAAAATGGAGTTTTTCTTTTTCTCTTTCTCCCTGCCTTTCCTTCCATTCGCTCTCTTCCTTTCTATTCTATGTATTTCTCGCTACTCGGCCATAAAAGTGAAAGTGGGAAGAAAAGGAGGAAGAGAGCAAGAAGGAGAGTGTATATGTTTTAGAGATGGAGTAGTTTTATTCCACATATAAGCTTTCCCAATGGAGGCCAAGTGGAAAAGGAGATGAGCCAATCGGTTGTGGCATATCTGAGATAATATTTTTCTATAACGATCCTCGATATTCTCTCCTTTTCCTTGGCTCTGTACATTATCCATTACTCCAACTTGTACTGTATGGAGCTGTATGGAGCTATACATAGAGCTGGAACCAAGTCTGCTTTTGGTTCTGGTTCTGGATCTAGATCTGGGAAATTGTAGACAGACAGATACCCCATTTACTTTACTTTACTCTCAGACCTTTTTCCACACTCTGGGAGTCTTCTTCTTCTTCTTGCTCGATAGATCGGTAAAATTAATACAAATGATTCCCCATGAACGATATGTCTAGCAAATGTCCATAACTCTCCGCGAATTCAAGATTTATAACTGCTTCCTTTCCCTGTGTACATTGCACATATATGTATAATGTATATACTTGTGAGTGTACACTGTACATAAAGATAGAAATAGAACGTTTTCAGAAGGAACGAGAGAAGAGAAGAAGAACTACTTGGCGTATATACTTACTTAGTTGATAGCGTAATAGAAAATGGAGAGTGATATTTATACGCTGTATTTCCCCTTTTCAATGTACTTTCTATTTCCATCGGCAGCTATATTCTTATATTATCTAGCTGCTTCGCTTCTCCATTCCTCTGCAGCTCGTTGAGCAGGATCGAGTCATCTCAAGTCGTTTGATGCCATTTCTATAGGGCAAGAGGGTATAAAACACAATGAAATAGCGGTAGTGGGTCTATACATTGTACCTATATTATGTATATAAACGCTATATATAGGCAAAACTATTATACAAATATAGTCTGATCAGATGGAATGCCTGGTCCTTGCTCCCTGGTTGGCTGATGTGTTCTTTTTAGAATTCACTGTAGAAATTTTTGCCTTTAGTCAAGAGATATCATAATCATATTCATCATCATGACCAACTATTGTTATAACCAAGAAACAAGAATAAAAAAAATTCTCTCCTCAACAATTCCCCTTGGACATGCTTACAAAATTTTCCGTTTTTTAATTACATACGCAGATATCTCTAGAATGAGTGGAGAAACTGCTTAGAAAAACCTCAAGCGTCTTCCAAATTATCTTTTGATTACGTATTAACTATGAACTAAGAAGCTATTTAGGACTTGTGTCGTCGCTTAATCTGCCTCTTTATGCAAGAGATACTCAATTAATTAATAGGCAATTATTTGACAGGTTTGACACTCTGAGGTCTCCTTGTTGTCATGTCATTTGGAGCGTTCAGCATGTATTCGTGAACCCTTTTCCTTTGTCCGTGATTAATGGTGTGCCCTATAAAATCACTGACAAACTGTCTCCACGTTGCCAGTATCAGTAGCATACATGCATGGAGCATAGTTCTTAGAACATGGAATCAACTGGTTTTTCAACGGGGGACTTGTGACTACACAGGATGAAAGCGGTCTGCAACTTTAAGTGGAGGAGCGGAGCGTTGAATTGCTTCAAGATAAGAAGCGCTCGAAAATTAAAGCTGTCCGCTTTCTTTTCTTTCCAAGAGAGTAAATTGGTCTGGGGAATACAGAGAGTACAGGGTGGATATAGATGATGGTATTGTATAATATACCTATATTGTGTACATATTTAATATATTGTAAATTCTCAACTCGACTGTGTTGCGGAGTAAATACAAAATATGCAGTGGGTCGATGTTTATAGGAAATACATACATCAGAGTGTGGCTAGTAAATAGGCGAGTGTATTGTGTCTTGTATGTGCTCTATCCTCTTCTTTTTCTATCCGTGTTTGTTGCTTGATGTTGATTTTGATGCGGTGAGATGATAAAGTTTGGGATCCCCGCTTGATACACACGAGGTGAAATGGAGAAAAAGAGAGACAACACTGAGCATTTTTTATCCGCATCCCGATCATATAATATGATGATGTTATATGAGGAATATAGCGCACATACACATACATGCATGTGTTAGTGTCTTTACGAGCTCCGTCCCTGTTGTAGTGTCTATACACGTACATACATTCTGTGCGGTGAATATAACTGTTCAGGATATCATAGGATAGAATGGGAGAAGGGAATTTTTTGTTGGTGGCTTGAATTGAGATGATGATGGCGGAGGAGGAGAAACAGAGGAAGAAGAGCAAGAGAAGCAAGGAGAAGAAAGAAAAAGGGAAATCTTATCTGTCCTGAGCTATTATTCTCAGTGTCTTTATCTTGGCAGAAATATCGTCGAAAGAATAGCATGGAGAAAGGAAAAGTGGAGAGCTCCGCAACTCAACTCGACTCTCTTTACCTCTTATACAGTTCCTCCTCGTAGAGATTCAGAGTCCAATTTAAAAGCTGAAAAAGCTTTCAAACTTAGGCGTTATAGCCTATTCTCTCTCCAGTCCGCCCATACCATCCACATATTACCCGTTTAAACCAGTTTCCATTTATTCCACTCTTTTTCATCTATCCTCTAGCTCTCTCTCTCTCTCTCTCTCTCTCCCTCCTCTTCCTCTTGCTCTCAGGGATAAAGTATCGAACAAGGAGTAGAAGAAGAAGAAGGAGAGGAACTTGCTCTCACAAAATAATGCCATCTTAACTATTATCTTTCCTTTCTGTATGTACCTATACATGGATGATGATGATGACGATGATGATGATAGCGTTCACATATTCTGTCGTCTCGTTCCCTTTCCCTTTCTTCGTAAACTCTTTCCCCTCCTCTTGACTTTCTCTATCGGCAATCTACATGTTTATACTGTGCATGTATTATGGCCGGGATGGAAATCTTGTGACGATGGGATATGCATAGTACATGTTGGGAAAAAATATGTGGACATTTGGGGAGTTCAACTCTTTAAAGGTGCAAAATGTTTTACTTCAGCATTAATAAAATATGCGTTACAAGAAAAAATATCAGCTTGTTTGATTGTTTGAAAATTTTAAATTTTCTGCTCAAACTTTTGTGTAAAAACATAATCTTAAAAAAGTTTGCGATCTTAAAGATTTTGTTTTACATCGGTAGATTTTTGGACCACCCTAAAAACACATAGACATTCGGCTAAAACCCAACCAAATCAAATAGTGGACGATCCATGGAAAAGGGGAAAAGAGAAAGAAGACTGACTTGAATGGAATAGAGAATGGAGAGAGAGAGAGCCATTCTTTTCTTACTCTTGTTTTTTCTTCTTCTCTTTCTTCCGCCATAATATTCCATATAGACTGTCTGTGGATTTGCACAATTCATCCATTTCAATCACTCTCGGCTGACCAGTGTGACCGTAACCCTGAGCATATTGCATTGGCCTGCTATACATCTTCTGCCCGCCTACTTTCACTTTCTTCTTCTCGTCGTATTTTCTTTCTGTTCGTTTCCTTTTTCCTATTCTCCTCTCGTCCGGCTCTTTTCCTTGACTTTCTCTCGACATCAGAGACTACTTACTCCGTGTACATTGTGTCTGGCTCTTTGTTCCAGTCTTTTGAGAGTCAGTCTACTAGATTCACGGTCCATTGAAGAAACATGCGGCCAGAGACCAACTGCCCATCAATACGTCTTACCATGGGTCAATACCATGTCTAACTATATACAGTACAATACCACATCCTATAAATACCAAATACAGGAATCATTTCATCACGCTAAAACGGCACGATGGACAAGATACGAGAAAAATTGAATGCTGAAAGGCGAAAAGTCAAATGTCAAAAGCCGAGATCCCGGTCCATTTTCAGAGTCATGCGCCATTTGTCCTGTTCATAAATTTGCAAAATATGAGTGACGACTGTAATTAAAAAAACGGTGACATCCTTACTACACTACACACATATTTCTTTATTTATCGCGACATATACTATCTCTTCCAGTATTTTATATTTTATACGTGTATCTGTATGAAAAATGAAGCGAAGCGTGAGAGGAAACATTTGTTCGGAATGTTAAGACATGCAAAGCGTATATTAAAAGAGAAATAGAAGGAAAAGGGGAGTCGCACGTATTATTCATATTTATTTACAATTTACGATTACAATCAAGTCTACATAATCGATCAATTTTTTTACAAGGCCTATTATGTTACAAGAGAAAAAGAAACAAAAAGCATTTTGATCGACCATATTATTTCAATGTTCGAAATACAGATCCTTAATATGCGCAACTATAAATAAATGTGTGTGTGTGTGTGCGTATCTTTTGTACATGCTGAGGAGGCGCTAATATGATACACATGAAAAGGGGTCTCTCGCAGCGTCAGAGGATTAAGCAAAATAGAGCTATTAAATAAGGGGCTCAACTTCCCTTTCGCCTTTTCTCCTCTAGCACCGCCGGCAATTAATCTTTCAATTTCAGTTCAACAAATCCTCTCTCCGTTCTCTTGTACAACGTACACAATGATCCAATTATATATTTGTGGTATTTTGTTCTACTCTCTTTCTCTCTTTCTCGTGGTAAGTATTGTATACTATAATCAATTGAAATACGTTGGAGCACTTCTTCCATCAATTTCTATGCAATTTATTCTTATTAAGGATTTTTAATGAAAGGAGAGCAAAAGTTTGTTAATACGACGGAATGGCTCGTTGGATCTACATATGCTCCCATTTTTTGATCTCTCCTCCATGAAGCACCTGTCGAAATAACTGCAGCATTATTATGGATCATAAAAAATGATGTAAAAGTGCCACAACGTAATAACTAATGCAGAATGTGGAAAAATGAGGGTGGAACTTTTACAATCTATAAAACACAAATAAATATCAAGTTATGAAGATGTCCCTTTGTCAGTGTGAACCATGAAGATGACGATGCCGATCATTCTGGCGCTATATTGGCTTGATTTGACATGATAGTGACACCGGGGACACCGGAAAAGGCAGGAGAAAGAGCTGGGAAGAAATAACTGGCTGATTTTACGAGGGCCTCGACAGTTAGCATTGATGATGACAGGTTGTTGTTTTTGTTGTGGGTTAGCTTCTAGTTTATGTAGTTTTTTTGCCATTGGGGTTGTGAAAGATTTCTATATGCAATATGCACATAACATAATATGATGTAATATGACGCTGCATAGTGAAATATCGAGAAGCTGTTGGTTTTTATTATATTTTACGTATATGCATGTGCATATGCATATGGATGTATGATCATGGCTTGATCGTAGATCGTCGAATGAGGTAATAAAAGCAAGCTGGATAGGAGAGAGATGGGAAAATTAATAATAATAATAATGATGAGGGCGACTGTAA
>JAQIVE010002494.1:0-19690 GCA_034698285.1 Sminthurinus bimaculatus | reverse complement strand
GATTGTTAGCAATCGCCACCTTCAATGAAATCATATTTTGGGACTGGAATTTGCCATTACCACTAGCTCGGTAAAATTCTAAGTATTTTATATTTTAATTTAATGTCAATGATATTAATTTTTTCAAGTTACTGCTAGTTACCTATGTTTTGTTTTAACTGTGATGAACATTTATTTTTCCTGTAGGTGCTCTACGGGGAATACTAAGGAAAAAGTCAGGTATGAGTATAAATGTGTTATGTAAATATTGTAATTTCTTACATAATGCATGACTTATGACTTTTACTAGATTTATATCGCATATCTAGCTATAAATGCTACATACTTTGCTTCAATTGTCATTTAAGTTAATTGATTTATTTGTGGTTTTCTTGTATATAGGTTAGTTCGCTTTGATCGCCTAGGTCAGCGACTCATCACAGGTATAACAAATTATCCAAATATTCCAGCATATGAAGGACTCGCTGCATCATTAGCTTCTCATCGTCCAAATATATTATCAAGAAGAAATAATCGTGATAATTTTGGCCCTGGGACTAGAAGACCTGACAGTAATAATGATAGAGATGTAAGTGCTGCAACAAATAATCTGTTTTGTTTCATTATTTCATTATCTTAATTTTAGAAGTTTTAGCTTTCAATGCCTTGTAGTTAACCTAAAAGTTAAACTAAAACCAAATTTCTGTTATATCATTCCTAATGTTCATTTTTTTTCTTCGTTTAAAAAAGGACGGAGAGGGTGAGCCAGTTCTTAGCCCGAATGGTGAAATTGCTTTGGCTGTATCTGCTCTTGCTGCCGTTGCTGAAGGTAAAATTTTTTATTTTATGTATTTAGATATGTGTATTTATGTATTATTTATGTACTATGCCTCTATGTCTTACAGTTTGATTTTCAATTTGTCCTATGCTTTGGAAACTCAAATATGTATGTATGCACAATATGATGCTAATTTTTGATACCTTATTTTCTAAGCTGTTTCGAAGTATAATAATAGAAAATACTAAATAACAACTGAATTTTTTATTTACAGGAGGCCCGATGTTTGCTGAAGAAGGAGAAGTATCTAATGTAATTTTTATTTCAATTTTACACATTATTGCAATTTTACACATTATTTTTTTGTTAGAAAGCACTTGGCAATTTTGAAATTTTTACTTTGATTCCCTTTTATGTACTACGTACTTAACTTTTTGTTTCTTCAGGCTTTAAGTCATCGACAAGATAGATTCCAGGAAAGTTACCGCCAGTTAGTTAATCATTATCAAGACTTGGTAAATCATTATCAGCAGTTTTTACGAAGTAGAATTCCACGATTGCTAGAAACCTCTCGCATTGTAAGAGAACAACCCTCATCAACTACTTCTCAACCATCCGTTGAATCTGTATTAGATTCAGATGTACCAATGCCAGAAATTCTTGAAATAAGTCAAGCACTACCACCACAACCTCCGGTGCGTAATTTTTAAAATTTTTTTATTACATTTACTTTTTACAATCATGAAAACCAAATTTAATGTTAACGATAAAAAGATAAAAATGAATTCAGTTCACTAAATATTTCTTGCTTTGTGCAAATAAAATAAAATAGGTTGATGAGGCCATGCCTGTTGACGGTGAAGTACCTGGACCTTCTCGTTTAATTAGGGATAGAATAACCCGGATTGAAGCTCGTCTTTTAGAAGCCATAAACTCATCATCAGGCTCAACTGATTCTACAGCTCCACAGGAAGGTTCAAGTTCTAGTTCTAGTTCGACTGCTGGAACATCCAGAGCTCGGAGTGATACAGATCTTCGCTCTATAGAAGCCCTTGCACAAAATATTTTGGAAATGCAAAATTTATGCAGGTAATTTTAATTGATCCATTCATCATTTATCTCAAATTCCATCTGTAAACTTAAAGTGTAAAAATTGTATTTAAATCGTTAAAGTACATTAAATTAATGTTTAGTCGTTAGAGTAAAAAAACTAAAAATTAAAAGTTGTTCTTTTGTATGTTAATCTGAAATTGCAGTCAAGCAAGGAGTAATGCTCCATTAACCGTGGAAACCCAGCACATAATAGAGCTACAAAATATTCGTCGACACTTGGAAGTACTTCAAGAGCAAACCCGAGAACTCCAAACATCCATAAGAGCCACCTTGACAAGTTTAGCTAGGGGTAGCTTAGATGCACTTAGATCTCATGTGACCACAAGTTCCAATCTTTTGCCTTCTCTACCATCGACCGTTGCCAGCAATGTTAGTGGTAGTAATGTCACTACCAACATAACTTCAGGAGGAGGAGGAGGATCAGTCTCAAACGCTAGTAATAACAATAATAGTAGTACTATAAATTCAAACCGAGCTTCTGGATCAACGAGCCAAAATTTAACCAGCTCTCCAAGTGCAGTGCTTCGAATAACAGTTGGCTCCAGACCTCCAAGATGGGCAACCTTTGACCCTGACCGAGATTCTGGTTATCATCAAAGTTCCATGTCAATACAACGATCACAAGTTCCTCCCGAAGTTACGATGCAGTATGATTTGTCTGATCTCATTAATAGTGAAGAGTTTTTCCCTCCTAATAATACGTCTTCATCGTCTTCGTCAAGTGTAGCTAATAATAACAATACCAGTAACAATAGTAATAATGTTAGAGCAAGTAGTAGTAATGAAGGTGGAACACGAAATATTACATCCGCCGCAAACCGTGCCGCTGGTCCGCGTCGGTTAGTTCGAGAATATCATGTTATAAGTGGACGGGGAAATAGTGAAGTTGAAATACATGCAAGAAATTGTCCATTTAGTAGCTCAAATCCTCCGAGACCCCCACCGAGATTTCCGTGTCTCTCCGACTTGGGAACAAATCTTCATTTAACAGTGTGGCCAACGATCGAGTCTGGAATAGAATTAGAAACGAGGAATTTTGCGGATTTTGCAACTCCACTGAGAAGAATTACCTTACCTAACTCTCAAGACATGCCAAGATTCGTTGCAGAGACAGTTACACTCGTTGCGAATACTAACAACAATAACAATAATAGTCAAGGGACGTCTACATTTTCGCAGTGGTTTAATGGTGGACCACATTGGATGTCAAATGATGTTGCTGTCAAGTAAGTTTATGGGAAAAAGTTTTTTAAATACTTTTGAGCAAAACACTATTAAAAATTAGGAATTAGGAAACATTTTGTAATACGATATTGAAAGAACGGATTATTATATATGCGATAATGAAGTCTGTAACTAATACTGTTTTTATTTTTAATTTGTGTTCCAGTGTATTTTTGGCCAGCAGATTGAGACTAAATCAAAATTTGAGTACAATAGTCAATATGCATGAAAATTGGCAAAGTATCTTTCCTTCAGGTATAAAAAACAAAAGTAGTTCTGCAAAAGAAAAGTGCATCATTAATTGTACTTTACTTTATACTTTATAGATAACAATGCTTTTTTAAATTGAAAATACTTTGCTAAAAAAACGGGCCAAGTAATTTCATGACGTTGGATGTAATGTTAGCAAAAATCTATCAAATTTGACCAAGTTTTTTATGCATTTTATGTCATTCAATATTAATGATGAATTATTGTGCATTGTGTAATTAAATTTGAAATGGTACTCTTTTTATTTTTAAGGTCTTGCTGTCATTCCAAATCCAGCCAGACAAGGATTAAGACGAGATCCCGGAATGTGTCCTCGTAAATTTTATGGTAGACCAAATGCTAGTAACAACAACAACAGCAATAATAATAGTGGTGGTAGTAGTAACAACAGCAGAAGTTATTATTTAAGAACCAATCAAAGTCAAGATAGAGTATTAGTTACCGTTTCATCATCATCATCATTATCTGGATCCTCTCCATCAACATCATCATCATCATCATCACAACCAACAATAACCACACCAACTTTAGACCATCCTCCAGGCACAACAATCCGAAGTTCCCCAGTTCCCATGCCAGCCGTCTTGGAAGGGAACTTGACCCGGATATTCTTCATGAGAGCCGGTGAAGAAATAATCCCAGTCTATTCCCATTTAGTCGAACAGAATGAATCCTCATCAACCTCTGAATCCTTGGAAGTTCGATCCGGGCCAGTAAATCACGTGTATCTCCTCCCCGTTGGTTTATTCCTCCGTGGAAACTCGTGGGAAAATGATACCTCAACAATAGGAATTTATTGGCCTCCTCTATCCCGAGATGAAGAAATGAACCTCGCAGAATATCGCCGACATGAGAATGGATTAGTACCAGTATTTACGACGAGTATTCGGGAACCTCATTCCGGCCGGCGACCATCTCAAAATAATCCATCGAATCGTCGTCACCGCGTCTCCTTTAATACAAGTCTCACTCGAATTTCTCTACAACGAGGATTTTGGCTAGCCATCGATCAGCCTGGAATGTTAGTATTGAGTCCGGTCACAACTATGGCCAACTTCCCCAGACCCAGACCAACTGAAGGGATTTTGTATCTAAATTTTATTTCTCCATTTTTGGAGGCATTGGAGAGATTGTTTGGATGTAGGCAAAGAAATGTTTATTTATCCGGAAGTAACAACAATTTGATGGCTGATGCAAATCGACTCAGTTCAAATTCAATGCCTCATCCTCCGTGGCACAATCAACATGAAAATGGCAATATTACCAATAATAATAATAATAATAGTCGTGGTAGTAGAAATTCATCTGGACTAACTCATCGTCTTCTTCCTGGAAATAATAATTACTTTTCTTCACGTCGGTCCCCTCAACAGCAACGACAAGATTCCGGAGATTCTGCAACAATACGAGTTGCAGGTAGTTATACAGGTCGAACTGCAAGTGAATTAGCGGCTGCTTTAGAAATGCATGTTCGAGGAAATAATCCAGCACAAGGTGAATCATCATCATCATCTTCAAATAACAGTAATAATTCATCAGGTAGTGACAATCCAAGTCAACGGGGTTATTATTATCGTGGACCAAATCGGGGAGGTGAATCCGGAGGAAGTGGAAATAATAGAAGAAGTGCTATAGATTTAAGTAACAGTTTGTCCTCTCGCCGACTTTTAACGAATCGGGATCATCAGTCTGCCACAAGAAATATTATAAGATTAGCTGTTGACACTGTTTTGGATCGAGATCAACAGGCTCGAGCTAATGCTAATATTAATTTGACCAGAGCGATTGAAAGTCGGATCGAGAGAGTACTGAATGAGCGAGGAAATCGAGGAATATCGGATGGTTCATCCCCCTTTTTAAATTCATCAACCGTGTATGTTCCCCTCAATTTGGATAATAATTTGAGTCCGGATAGTTATAGCATGGATCGTCAGTTGAGACTGGAGGATTTACACATGAGGATATCAATGTTGAATCAGTATTCACAGTTAAATCAAAACCCAAATCAAAGTCAAAACCAGCCATCATCAAGGCCACAATCGTCCTCAGTCACTTCCGGCACACAGACCAATGTTAGTTTTCTTCAAGGGGGCAGTGGTGGTGGTGCCAATAATAGTGCTTCTTCTTCTACTTCAGCTGCTGCTGCTGTTCCATCTCAAAATAATAATACTAGTATTACTATCAATAACAGTGAAATTGAACCCCCATCTAGTCCTCCTCCGCCCCCTGCTCATAGTCCTCCAGCAAATGTCACCATTCTCCCCTCTCACCATCGAGCAAGAAGGAGACCTTATCCAAGATGCACACCACCGACAAATTCTTCATCATCCTCACAGCGGAGTGGAATGCATATGGACGATTGGGAAGATCTTTCACCTTCTCGTAGAATACCCAGACTCGATAATGCCAATGTTACCCATAATTTTCTACCCGAAACCTTGGAAACGATCATAATTCCAACTCCAATGACAAGTGACAATAATAATGATGGTAGTGAAAGTAGTAGTCCAATTCAAAGTCTATTGAGTCGGCAGCAAACAACTAGTGGGAATAATGAAGCTACTTCTTCTTCTTCTACTACTACTATTACTACTTCTTCCCCTCTTCAAAGAATTTTGGCTACTCCAACTGCTGCTGCTGCTGCAATTTCTTCGCCTACAACACCGTCTGAAAATGTTCCAGTAAACTTAAGTTCCTTGGCATCGGAAGCTGTTGGAGAAAGTTGGAGAGAAAGATTTGCTCAGCAACAACTATTGACTCAACAGCTCATTGAGGAGTCTCGAGGTAAAAAAACCATAGCTCTGCTTTTGTTAACCCTTAGAAAAAATATTGGGAAACAATTTTGTAAAATTTTGACACTATACGAGTTTGTAAAATGAATCGCCATGAAAATTATAGGCAAAAATTGTAAATTTTGACAAATGTCATTAAATTTGATGAGCGTACGATTGGATAAGTTTTTTTCTAAGGGAAATCCATGTTTTTATAACTGTAATTTTGCTTTTTGATTTTCAAAATGTTGATGTTAACTATCGTTGTCTTTTTGTCTTGTTTTTTAGCACTACGAGCCCGTGCCATTCCGCTTTTGACCAACAATGACAGTAGTAATAGCAGCAGTGATAATACCACTACAAGCAGTGGTGCTAGTAGTAGTACTAATAATGCGGCTCAGGGAACTCTGGAAATCCTAAGAAATCAGAATCAGGCAGCAATTGCGGACATTCGTGCACTATTTAGAGAAAGAGTGTTACAGCGATTTGAGGAATCGCGGGCCAACAACAATAATCCGTCATCTAGAAGACCTGTTGCGAGTGTAATTCTAAATTCACCTGGTTTCAGTGGAAATTCATCGATTTCTGAAAATACAAGTGAAAGTAGACTGAGTGCTGAACGAGTATCATCACCATCAACCAGTGGACAAAATACTAGTAATAATAGTAATAATGCTACTTTAACAGTTCCACTTGCAGATTTAGACAGTCTTTTGCTTAGTGGTCCCCCATCTCCGTTATTAGGATTGTTAAATGGTGCAGGAGATGGTGAAAGACCAGCAACGATTGGAGTTATAGGGGAAGAACTTTTAGCTTCGCCTACAGTTAATGCACAGAGTGAGCCCTTGGAAGAGCGTCGTCAACCAACCTTGACATTATCACATCAATCGTTGAGAAATAGTGGTGAACCAGCAACGGATCAGAACCAGAATAGTAATAATCAGAATAATAATCGGTCAAATTTACCAGGGATAGGGAGAAGTAATAGATTCCGGGAAAGTATTGCGAATTCGGCAAGAACTCGAGCTTTAGCCGCTTTGGCAGCAAGAAATGCAGCTACAACACAGTAAGTGAAAGAAAATAATCCACATATTGTTCAATTTTCTTGAAATAAAATGATTTTGTTTTTATTCTGTTGAACATTAACTCATTTGTTTTCCTTTTTTAGAAATGGCATGGGCCGGCACACTAGAGCTCGGCAAGCGGCAAGGTCTGCGGCAAGTAGAAGTGAGAGTCAAGCGGATAGCGGAAACGGAGGCAATACAAACTCAAACACTAGATCCAACAGACCATTTTCATACAATTACAGTATCAGTCAAGCCGCTCGACGACAAGCAACCATGTTGGCCGAAGAAATTTTGGGTCGCTCCTTGGGTCAAAGTCAAAATCAAGATTCAGGCAGTGCAAGCTCATCAAGTGGTGGAAGTGGTAGTAGTTCCAATAGTCATGGAGAAAATATCAGAGTAGCTGGACCAGCAAATGTCCATAATCCTCGTATCATACCACATCATCATTATTTCCACTCCAACAACAATGGTATGGGTGGAGACGAACCAACTATTGCCATGGCGGATCCTGGTGGACGCTTTTATCCGGGCTATATTCCAGAAATTTTAATTACACGTAAGTAGATACTATATCAATCTTTTTTCAAAACAATATAATATAAAGTTTCCGTTTTGCATATTATGCAAAACGGAAACTTTTCCCCTATGTATAAATTTGCATGAACTTAATAAGTAATATTAATAAGTGAACAAATTTTTTACACCATGATATTTTGGATCTGAGAAGAGGTTATAATTTTGTAATTTTTTACTTGTATAATTGCATAGCAAGAGCAAGACCACCAACGTATTACACCATGGATGCTGCAACAACAGCCTTTCTTTCAAGTCGAATCCAAAGGTGGGATTTCTCTGACTTTGTTATACCTGATATTACAAACCGTACATCGGGTTTGATTGTGTCCTCCTGTTCCCTTCATTCCGATGCAACCTTAGATGTGTCTTCAGACTCGGAATTTATTGCTGTGCTGCAACCAAGTGATAATGGATCCTATTCTGCCGTTGGTATATACAGTTTGAAAGACGAGTCACTTGGAGCTAGTCTATACGTGTATCATTTTGATCAAAATACGGTAATTTTTTAAATGATAAAAAATGAAAAAGTAGTACTTTATTAAACCTACTTATAATTGCCTAAGAAATTAAAACGAAAAGAAGTGTAAATATTAGATAGCATGCTAATTTTATTTGCGTGTACATCATGATATTGAATTTTTGTTGTGTACAATTGTATAGGTGTCGGTTTCCATTTCTCCATCATGTGATTACATAGTTGTGGGTACGTAGTGGCGGATTATTCATATCCCTATTTTGATTCACCATCTTGTTATATGAAACTATTGTAGTAAAGTTTGAAAATAAATTTGATGACAAATATCGATTTTTTTCTATCCAGGTTACGCGGGACGTGGACCATTTTACAGAATTGTTCACCCCTCACGCAACATAGGACAGGTAAATGAGTTTCAAAAATATTATTCAGTATTCAGATCTAAGTTGTATTATTTTGTTACGCTGTGTAACAAAATATTTACTTATATTCTGGATATTTTTTCACAAATGCTATAATCTGTAATGTGTAATGTGTACTTTTCATAAGGTTCAAGTTCAAAAAATTTCTGTATTTGTTTTATATTTTACTATATTTCGTTTTTATAGATTTTGAGTTTAACACGGTATGGCGATCAAGTCAAGTTGGTTCCCGTAAAGGAATTGGTTGCAGATAATCAAACTGCATTGGTCAGCGTTAATTGTATGCACTGGCATCCAGTTCCTGGTTTTGGAATTATCTACGGTAATTACTTTAAATTTTATTGCCCTAAAGTACTTATGCTGATAGGTATGTACTATGTACGCAAGTCCATAATTCAGTTAAGATAAGTAGCATTTTTTCATATTCATGAATATTTTTGCTTTGTTTTTTACAGGCACAAATACCGGAAGTGTGGAGCTGATCAGCTAAGCGTTACCTGTCAAAGGGAATAATGATCCATGCCATATCTAATTCTAAATGTAACCAAAATCTTAATTATGTTAAATAAACATACCGAGGTTAGGGTATAGATTGTGAAAAAAATAATGGTGAAGGTTGCATCTCATTTTGTTTTGTCGTCTTATAGATAGGAATTTATTTCCTTAACGCGCGAGTGTCTCATTTTGACTACAAGATTTACCCTAGTGTTTGTAAACAGTAAGCCGCGTCGAGCATTTCTTCTCTTGCTCTCACTCTCTGCTTACCTCCGCTCACAACGCTAGTTCCTCAATAAAATGAAATTAAAATTAAATCAAAAATAAAATTTTAAACCCCGTCCACAATTGTAACCCATGTTTATGAACACAGTTTTTCAAGCCGGTTCTAATGAGTATCGTCAGAATCGCGGACCGGGTGGGGAAGGGGTATTTCCTTAAGCGTGTAAGTAAGCGATAGCGTAGGAAATTCGGACCATATTGGCATCCGGTTTTCTATGAAACGTATTGATGAACTGAGCTGAAACTTTCAGGATCGATTGCTATTGTTATGAACACTAATGTGTGTGATTTTCAACTCAATCAGTGAACTTGAGTTATTGTAATTTTAAATAGAACTGACTTGGATCTAATTTTCTTTTCTATTCAAGAGGTACAATTACTAGTTATCTATACTAAAAAAACCACATAATACGATTCAAGACAAAGTTACAAGTTGGACAAGGAAAAAACAAAAACGATTTGTGTAAGAGGGCTCCGAATTTTTCTCAGGGTTTTTATTAAAAATTAAAATCATCGCTTGACTCCAACGAAAAGTCTGTAGACAAAGGGTGAACATAGATTTACTAATAACCCCGTATGTGAAGCAAGTAATGAGTTATAGCGTATTGTATATAGATTATAGTAAAAAGTAAGTAAGTATAATGTATATGTATCGAATTCGCAAAACAAATATTACATAGCTCTAAAAAATACGACGGCTCTCAGTGCGCCAGTATCATTGACGATTGCGCGTATTTACTATTTACATGGAAGTAAAATATTTTGTAAATCTTTATAATATGTATTGCGTACATACATATTATCCGAAATGTATTATAATAATATTATAAGCTTTTCCTTTTTGTTAAACCGTTATTTACGTTTTTGTTTATGAATTTTGAAAGAATTTGTACTGCTAGCACATGTTTAGGTACTGTGATGCTTTGTATCAAACTTTTTTTATAGAAAGTTATAAAGAAATAATAGGAAATAGAACTAGTATGTAGTACAGTGTTTAAGTGTATGTGAGTTTGAATGGTGTTGTATGTTGCGTATGGATTAGGCTTTTAAGTCCGAAAATGCACATAGATGAGATGAGATTAATGTTGAAAAAGGATAAAATAGGCTTTGTATCATTAGCAATTTTATATGAGCAAGTTCCGAATGATATTATTTATTATAGTACAGACAAAATATTTATTCCTATACACCCACAATTAACCAGCAGCAGTTAGGAATTTGTATCTTTTATACCAGCTGTAAAATCTAATCATGAATGGTATTATAACATATAATATATTGATTTAAATGAATTGATTGATAATTTTGGTAAGATTTTTATAAAATGCCATTGGTAATTATTAATTAAAAATTTAGTTTACTACAATCAACACTATACAATCTTGTCAAACCATACAAAACCAAATTTTATTTTAAGGTTAGATACATACAGCTACAATAGTTCATTATAATATTATAAGATGTGTAAATGAATATGCAATGTCTATTCATTATTTTCAATATGATATAATGATGATTTGGTTTCTATCTGGAAAGCTGAGCATGTTTTTGTAAACCTCAAATTGAATGTGATTACTTTTTTATGTATTTATTAATTAAGAGAAGATTTACAAGGAAGTTGAAAAAATGCCTTTTTTCAACTTCCTTGTAAACCTTCTAATTTAGAAAATGATTGCACATGACCTTGTTTATGACAAACCGAATTTACTACCATGAAAAATTGCTAGAAAATCATTTTTCGTATGTTATGCAATATAGACGGTAGCTAAAAATATCTATTCTAATTAACCAATTTACGTTCAATAATTTTGGAAACTGATAAATTTATAATTTGTACAACCACTCTGTTTACTATTAGTGATGATTTAACAATACATTTGTTATTTATTAAGCTTTATACATATTCAATACACGATACTAATAAATTTTCAAGATAGACTGTATTAGAGCCAGTATAAAAATCTTGAGTATAGTGTAAGTGATTTCAAGTAATGAACTAACTACGTAAATAGTAAATATATTATGCAATGTTCTTTAATGAAATAAAAAAAGCAGAAAAGTTTTCATGTCAAAGAATTTTTTCCGTTTTACATAATATGTTTCAGCATTTTATTTTTCCTGGAATCTGGAATAATCTTCAATGACATATGAAAATAATTTTTAATCAAGTTTAGTTGCATTATGACATTTTCCGCAAATTCTTCACCCGGGTTTTTCGTACACCCCCACAACAAGAGCAACAACAACGACAAGAGCGCCTTTTCCTCTTAATCCAATGTACAATAAGCTCAACAATAAACCCGAAAGACGCCAAGGCAAATGCCATGCTGCCGATCCAGAATCCCGCCCGATTCACCGAATTTCTAAAGTTGGTCAAACTCTTTTGCTCCATCCGATCCTCCTGGTCCTTGGAATAGAATTTCCAGAGCTTTTGATCCGTTGGGAGCTTCAAATTTCGGGCCAAGTTATTAAACATAAACTCGTTTTCAACTTTGTTCCAGTAGTCAAAAATCCCCGCCATTTGAATGGACTTGAAGGTTTTCATCAGGAGGTCGACATTGGGCGGTGGGAAAGACATGTACAGGTCATAGACCGAGATCAGGAAATCCTGGAGGAGCAAAACTCGCTTCTTGTTGTACAAAATGGGAGCAAGCACTTTGTAAATGTGCCCATGGGCGAACGGGGTCAAATGGGCCATGTCCAAATTGTGGGCCTCAGATGTTTCGTCATCCGCCCACAGACTTAAAATGATCCAGAGATTCTCCCCGGTCCTCGTTGACTTCATATTTTGCTGGTAATAGGTCATATATTCTAGTTGCCCATGGAGAGCTCGGCTGGCCACCCCAGGGATTGTAAATCGATAGCCCATGGTCACCAGGTCATTAAGGGTCAAATCGGACTCTTCCACTCGGGGATACAATTGGGTGCTCTTCAACTCGCTTAGGTAATATTGTACAATGAAGAAGGAGCCCAGGACCCAAAATGTGTGAAACCACCACCTCGTTTTTAGGGCCAATGGTTGGGCCAACAGGGGTCGGAGGACGATGAACAGGGCAAAAGTGGCCATAAAAAGAGGGCCACGGTTAAAATGGAGCTGGATCAAATGCAGGAGGAAGGTAAGGGTGAGGGTAAAAGCGAGGATAAGCCAAACCGGGAGACTGAGCGGGGCAACCAGAGAGGTCATGGCGGGGACCTCAAAATTGTCCTCCATCATCTGGTTTGAAAAATAGAAGAGTTGGTACTTTTCATCATCGACCTTCTGATTATGCGGGCAATTAAAAACGCCCTGAGCGTCAAAGGTGCACACAGACTTGACCCCGAGGCAGCCACAACACCGGCCAAACTTGTCCGGGATCATACCTGCGTCGCTGAGTTGATAAACGATGGAAATATTGAGGTGACCCACAATTTCGTGCACCCTCTTAAACTGGACCACGTCCCGCAGTTTTAGGCCCAAAATTTGTCGCAAAGTCAACTCTTGGACGGTTTCATACCTTTTGGTAATACTTTCCGGGTCAAACTTGACCATCCGGAAAAAGAGGTAGCCCAAATGGAACTGCCGTCTAACGTTTTGACTAAAATTGATAAAATCTCTTGCTGACCGTGACCTTAGTTGAGCTCCTAAAAATTCACGTAAGTTTTGGAGGTCTAATTGAATTAGCCGAATTTTGATGAACTGGTCAAACAAAAAGTGGATAATAGTGACCCAGTCGACCTGAATGTTCTTTACGATGTCCGCAGGGCTCGGAGGTGACAGTGGCACCATCTCTCGACCTCTCTTTACCGGGACAAAGGGCAAAGTAACCGACATTTTGACGAGATTTATCGGAGCGGTGCAAAAACTGTTGGTGGTTTTGGAGTAGCCCTCGGCATAGTTAAAATTGTGGAGGTCATACGCCCGGGGCTCTTTAGCCTCCACGGGACGAGTGAATCGGATAGAGATGATAAAATCTTCGAGATGGTTGTAGTGACCATTCCAACCGAATTCGGATAGGAAAAAGGTGGACATTAGATTCTCCTGACCAAAAATCAAGTGGACTTTCCGGGGGTCAATGTGACGACTATGTAAAATCAAGCGGGTCGTTTGCGTGGAACAGGAAAAGTCTTTAAAGCAAGCGACAATGGGAATATTGAGAAGCTGTTGGATTCCTGATGAAATCAGCTCCACCCCCTGGTCAGAGCCGTAGGGCCAAATTGACCTTTCAATCAGGGGCGAGATGTGCAGAATTATTTTAGAGGACTCAAAAATTTTTATAAAGTGAACCAAGCTCAGGCGTAAATTATCTCCGCTTGATTTCTGGCTTCCGACAAAAAAAGGGGTACAAAAGCAAAACAGGGCAAGAAATGTGGGCAAAATAACGGCTTTTTTTCTGGAGGAATTTTGCATGATTTACTTGGCCGGTTGTGGTCACAGTCGGTTGTCAACTGTCCAGTTTTCGTGTGCAATGAATCAACATGGCATGCCTCTAAGAATTTTCTAAAAATACATGCAAAACAATGGTAAAAACAAGTGGCGGGTGGTGCCTGAAAATAGTATTTGTGCAAATACAAACGTTTCCAATGCTTCTGCGGCTTTAATTCACATTGTTTGAATGCTTTGGGCTCAAGAGAAATGTTTGATGTTTACCCACTCCACATTTTCTCAAGATTTTTGTCAACAAGCTAAACTATGAAACGTATGCTGAAGAGCCATGGCAATCTGAACAATCTGTCCTCTCATACAATCAAATTTCCAGAATTTCAACAGTGACCCATTGTCAACGTCTTTTGTTGACTTCAGAGTCAACAAAAGACATTGACAATCGATCAATTGCGCTGGACCTACTCCAGCCCTTTGAGGGTACCGAATTGTCGTGAGATTTGATAAAACCTTGGAAAAAAATCTTGTCAAAAAATCTCATGAAACGTTGACAGGATTTCGGTCAAAATCTTATCAACTTTGAGCAAGTTTCAATGAAATATCATGAAAATCTCATCACCAATAATTGGTGATAAAAAAATAAAAAAATCTCATGAAAATTTGATGACATTTGACAAGATTGACAATTATTATTGTCAATCTTGTCAAATGTCATCAAATTTTCATGAGATTTTTTTCTGAAACAAGATTGCTAAATACTGATGAGATTTTGATGATGCAACTTCCATGACAATTTTTGAAAATCTTATAAAAATTTGACCAAAGATTTTCGAACATAATCAATAATCGGGAGACTTTTTGATAAGATTTTTTACAATGAATTTTTATGTTGCTACGCATTTGGGAGTTACGTCACTCAGGTTTAAACAAATTTCACGAAAGATGAAAGATGTAGCATTTTACTTATCAGCATTTGCAATGCTCTACATTCGCAATCCTGCACAAACACCAGACGAAAGATAAGCAGGATGTATTGATAAATGATTCAATGTATACAATTTATAGCTATTCTGGTCAAATATGTGCTAAACATGAGACGAGATTTTGACTAGAACTGCCGCTGTCCAGTCGTCATAATAAAATCTCATGCTCTCCAAAATATCATTTTTTACAATCGGTAACAATCAAAATATTCACATTTCACATTCATAACTTTATTTAGAGTTTTTCGTGGAGAGTTTCATGTGTTTTTTCATTTTTCATGCACAACCATAAAACAGTCCAGTTCTTTTTCATCCGGAACCCGAAGTATAGAAAAGAGGTAAACATTCTATGTACCATTTATTCAAGCATTTCCAATGCACAAAATGCAGATAAATGATGTTATTTGTTATTTATAATTTTTTCAGTCTCGAATCCCAAATATTTACGACAATGCCCGGCGTCATGAGCAAAATTGTTTTCTGGGGTAAAATTACCCTTGGAGTTATAGCTGTCAGCCCAATTGTACTCCACTTTCTTGGGTTTCGTCCGGACGGAGTAATTCGAGGATCCTTTGCGGCTTTTATTCAGGGGCCAAGAATCGTCGCGGGATCTCTATTTTCCATCTGTCAATCACTCGGTGCAAAGGGAACATTAACTGTATTTCTCCTGATTCCTGTTTTATATTTTACTCTCTATTTTATCAAGGCTATTCGTCAAGGGGTCTGTATCCCCCCTCACCTTCTCCCTATGCTTAAACATTGCGTTTACAAATGCATAAAATGTATCTGTGAACTACTCATTATTGCTTACAGTATAGCAATGGGACTGATTCAGAAGATTCCCCTTAGTCAACTAATATCTCGGTTTTATCGTTTTCTGCAAACCGTCTACTATTACTTGAAAATAATATTAGCTAAAATGAATAAAGGAAGTGATGAAACTCGCTAAATGGAATCTCCAACAAAAAATGCGTGTTGTGCATGATTTTCTTTTATTTTTTACACTACATTTGGTGGCAAAAAATGTCCCTTCGTTTTGTTCATGAATAGTTCATAGAAAACACCTGCCTAATACGAGTACTTGTTTATGTGTGGACTGTGGACGTCCTTGGTGGCTGAAGAGGGAACGAGGAACAGAATTTTGCTGCAAAGTGTGGAAGCAAAAAGTCTGATTTTTCTTGAAGTGTCACTTGGTCATTTGTATAGAATTTACACAACCACAACATTATTCTCCCTCCTCCGAAACCGGAAGCACTGAAAGCTGGTAACAGGTACAAATCACAACTTTAAAAAAGAAATAATGTACTCAACTGTCCATTAGTAAGTCATAAATGTTTAAATGTTTATAATTTGTAATTTTTTTATAAATTTTCAAGTCCTCAAATGCAATGGCCTGCAGTCAACCGTCCGGGTTTTCAAGCCTCCTGAGCAAAATTAAGTTTGGGGGTAAAATTGCCCTTGGAGTTTTGGCCGTCAGCCCACTCGTCCTCTATCTGCTTGGTTTCCGTCCAGACGGATTGATTCGGGGCTCCTTTTCGGCTGCTATCGAGGGTTCAAGAATTGCTGCCGGATCTCTTTTTTCCATTTGTCAGTCACTCGGTGCCAAGATCCCAACAACGGCGTATCTCGTGATTCCTGTTATATATTTATTATACATCGTTTATTATAATCTTGTGTCTGACGGTTACTTCTCCAAATCGACGTCGTAACCCGCATCCTGAATAAGCGATATTATTAATGTGTACAAAGTACAAAAGCCGATGAACATGAAAAATGTTTTTTGTAAACTGTTCCTTACCTGTAAATAAGATTTAATATTCAATGTTGGTAAAATAAATAAAAGAACTGATTTTTTATATCCATGGTCTCAAACAAGAAGTATACAAGGCTGATTTTCTATTTTCTGTTATTTACTATACTGACTAATGAATATTATTTATTGATGAGTATAGCCAGGGTCTACTTTACGGCAAAATTATCATTATTATATAGTTAGTTATAAATTATTTATTAAGTTAATGGGGTTTAATTTTTTGTCTTCATTTTTATTATTTCATCATAAGTTCTTGCTTATGAGTTGTATTTTCATTGTCCATATATAGACGTCCATGCATACGGCGGATAGGATTTGAATCTTGCCCTAAACAAGAAAAAACAGGAAAAGTAAAAAGTAAAAACGTGTGAAAAATAATTTGGAATTTTGAATACAAATTTTAGATTTTGAACAATTTTAATTCGTCAACCCATTTTTAAATGTGGTGATATACAGAGTACTTGGTACATTGTGTAGTTATGTACTCGTAAAGTTTAGTAGATGTCAGAAGTTAACTACCTTAAGGCTCTCTAATCTAAAAGTTTAGATTTCTCTGTCTTGGGTCTTGGCACAGTCTTGGCAAGTATTTTCCAGAAGGTATTTAAGAAATTAAATAGTAAACTATAAGTAACAGGTATCATAATGGCATCATACTTATTACTTTTACTTTAATGCAATTAATTAAAATTAAAAGCTTCATGACACGTTTTAATTTTTGCGATAAGTAAATAAGCAAAAGTTATTTTCGTGTTTCTTACTCTTCATTCTTTAATTCTTGCAGATTTCTGAAAATGGATTACAACTCAAGTCCTTCACAACTTTCCCAGTCTGACGTTGACATGGATGTTGTTGTCAAGACGGAGAAATGGGACACAGACGACGAAGAAGATAAAACGGATATGGACTGGAAACGAGAAGATGAAGACGGACAGAGTAATGTCAGCTCGGATGAATCAAGTCAACACTCTGTGTAAGTTTTCTTAAATATGGTAACGGTTTTTTCACAACCTTAGATTGTATTAAATAAGGCCAAAAAACCACATGATAATTAACATTTACATTTTTTCATTTTTAGAAACAAAGATGAACTCTGTTACATTATTTATTTAGCATTTAGGGTTGATCATGAATCATGAACCTTTTTTTCATTTTATTCTCCTTTTAATTTTACAACAGGGACGGCGTTCTAAAAAATAATAAAAACAAGAAGAATAATAACAACAGCAACAACAATGTATCTTCAGTTCCCTGTCTTCTCAGCGACGACATAATTGAAGTTGATTGCAAAAAATGCCAAAACAACTTTACAAGTCTAAAAAATTTCCTCGACCACTTACACAAAAAATCAATTAATAATAACTGTCCTTCAAAAGAAAATCATCATCTACCTGGTCATCCCTTCACTCCAAATATAATTTCCGTGTCCTCCAGCTCCAGTACAAATGCAAATACAAATTCAAATTCAAAGCTACCCTTGAATAATAAAAAAAGTGATAATAATAATTCTGAATGTGACCCTGACCCTGACCTCGAACCTCAGTCTGACCCTCTTCAGATCCCCGAATCGTCATTTGGTCCAAAACTCCCGTTCAAGTGCATTGGCTGTGAGCAGGGGTTTCAAACCAAGCACTTGTATGATGCCCATATAGGGACAACTATACCAAGAACCAAGTGTCCTGCCTCCTCAATTTGCCCTTTGACCTTCACCCTAAATTGTGCCATGTTAAAACACATTCAGCGTCATAAAGAGGAGGCGGAGGAGTTTGCGACCAAGGCAAATACTCAAAAAGCTGCTCCTAAAACCTATGGACGAAAACCTCGACTGCAGCCAATTTCATCACAACCTTCTTCTTCATCACAATCTCAACCTTCGTCCGTTTCCATGGCTTCCATTGGAATCCAGGTCGGAATTCCCTGTCCCATCGCTGACGGCTTCCATGCCACCAAAAAAATTAATAAAACTCAACACTACTATAACAGTAATATCCAAGTGAGGAAAGATAAAAGTAAAAAATGTGTAGCTTGTAAATTCGACTGCGATCGACCCAACTGTTTAAAATCCTTCAAAAATCAAGAATCATTAGATGAGCATATAAGGAGACACGAGAAAATTGAAAATTCCAATATTGCCTACAAAAAGTTTCGGTGTGTTCGAGGACTCTGTACGAAATCTTATGATGATGAAGATAGTTTAGCTAAACATATAAATGAACATTTGGTGCTGGAAAATTTCGGTGTCAGGAAGGCGACCTGTCATTATCCGGGCTGCAAAAGAGTTTTCAAGCGACGGAAAGGTAAAAACACCGCTTACAAGGAGCATTTGGAGTTTCACCGACTGGGATGTCCATCCATAAAATGTACCAAAAATCCCTCATTTTGCTCCAAAGCGTTTGACTGTGAGCGTCAACTCCGGGACCACATGAGATTATGTGGAGTACCGGAGAATGGCCCTAAAAATCCGGATTTGTCCCGGGTTTTGGACACCCAGCAAGTTCGAGTCAGTCCACGCGCTAGTAAAGGAAAAGCCCCCGACGTTTATAGACCAGACAAACGACGTCCTCAACAACTGCATAAGCCAAATAATTTTAACAAATTAAAAATTGGTCGACCCAGAAATACTGATGCCCAGGTCAGCGAGGTCAGTGTGAAGATCGCTCCAGCTCCAGTTTCATCTTCTGTTCCTGTTCCTGCTCCTGTGGATTCCAGGGTTAGCGACTGCTTCGTAGCCATTTCAAAAAATATTTTCATGGGTATAGACGATAGCCCGGAACAGGAAGATGACCAATACCATGATGATGGGCATGACCTGGACCATGACGATGACCTCCAGGAAGATACTAATGATGTTAATGATGGTGCTCCTGACCTGGACAACAAAGTTGCTGCTCAGAACGATGAAGAGGCTCAAAGCAACGATAAAGACAAAACTGAGGAAAAAGATAGTAAAGTTAGTCAAAGCAACGAGGTCAAAGTATCCAAAAAGAAGGTCCAGGTCAACAAGAGGTATTTGAATTCCAAGGTCGTTCGATGTCCAATCTGTCCAGGGAATGTCTATTGTGCTGATCCACTCACGCTGGAAAGT
>JAQIVE010002493.1:0-19692 GCA_034698285.1 Sminthurinus bimaculatus | reverse complement strand
AGCCATAAAAAAATCGGACATGAAGTCCTAATTTTTGAAGGGGAAAAAATTTTGCTCCGGAAGAATTCAACAACAAGCAGAGGATGCATTATTGGCAACCCAGACACCCGCAGCTACATAGTCCGAAGCTTTTTCTACAAAATGGTTCTATGAGCATGAAGTTTTGTGCAGTTTTGTAGCCACGGCTAGCCTTTATCTTCGAAGGGTTTTTTAAAAATTTTCCCTTTATCCGTCAGTCATAGTCCTTAACCTTACGAAAAGAAAGAAAAAATAGTTTATACATATGAGCTTGTGTGATGCAAATTTTTTGCAAACATCTCTCAACATTTCTTATCATCATTAGAAGGCTATCATGTCACTGGCATTGCGTTCATTGTACACTAATATACATATTGTGTGAAGTGTATGTGTGTATATCTGCATTCTTTACAACATTTTACACACAATGTAATGAAGAGCTTTCATATGTAGCTACAAAACTGATATCCGCATCATATACATTCTCTCTTCGTCCTAAAGTTTTCACTTCGAGTTGAAAGATTTTCCCGTTGATTCAATGAAAACGACAAAATTAACACACCGAGGTATTAAGCAAACTTGAGAGTTCCTTTTTTTTCTTTAGTTACTTTTCTTAATACTCGTGCATATGGAATCATTAGAGCCTGTTTAAAAGCCATAAGTTTGTCAAATAACATGTTTTATCAATGTGAATATTTTATGCTTAAAAGTTGTTTAGATTTTTTAAGCATTTTTTGTGCAAACGACAAAATTTGCTCAATAATGATAGCACATAAAGAATGACCGTGTTTTTAAACTAACTTGCTCTACACTTTTTCTACACAATACACACATGCATTCATATCTATGTATACATACATATGTGAAAGATAGGAGAAAAGTACAAGTACTTAGACACAATGACACAATAGTAAATCATCATCACACTACTTATTCGTCGTTGTTGCTATCGTTGTCGTCGTCTTTCTCGCTTCTTCTTCTTCTTTTTTCTGTGTCTTCATATTCTATATTTCTTCAAGTTTTCCGAACAAAAGATTTGGAAAAATATACTCACGCGAATTTTCTATTGTGTGATCATTATGGTTTCGGCACATTATCTGTCGTTTCTGTGCGTCTCTGTCGTGTACAATGTAGAATGATAGTGTATCGTGGATATTACACATCTTTTTTTGTGTACGTATAAATATATATTTATTTTTGCTTTTCCGTCTACTTTTAGAGGATGGGGGGAGGGGAAGAGGGGGACTTGGTTCTATATATACAATGTAAATAACTATCTAATGTACACGTGATATATTTTTAAATTTCTAGAGTAACTATACAACACAATAACTGCATACAATACAACAGCTTCTCCGCCTCCTCAAAACGTCCTGAATTATCCTCATTTGAGGAAGAATTCACAGACACATTATTACTACATTATGAACATTACCATGATGATGATGATCATTACGTTACGATCATCATCAAAATGGCTATTATTATCCCGTATTTCATATTCATATTTATATTTTCATATTCGTATTCGTGTCGGTTTCGTTGTCCTCGTCGTAGTCGTCGTAGTCGTTGTCGTCGTTAGCATTAGCGCACGGTAATAAAGATAGATAAAACACGTCGGGTATTATCACAGAAGAGAAAGATAATTTTTTCACATGATGTATTGTATATTGTACGTATACATGTACAATGTAAATGTGAGTTGAAAATTGAAGTTTGAGTTTAACATTCAAAAATTATCCGTGAATTATCCATGCATGTGGCCTCTTTGTTTGTATACACGCCTTTGTACATATATGTACATTGTACATGCATGTGTGTAACATAATATGGTTAGAGCAGAAGGTAAATTGTAGGGAGTTAACTATGAACCTAATGTGATTTGATTCCTCCACTTAAAAATGCATTAGGGAAGTGGATCAATAATAATTGTGGAACTAGGAGCAAAGCACACAACTGATTTTGTATACATGCATGCATGTATAATGTATACATCATACGTAATACGTAAATGTACAATTTTTTCTGATTGTTCTCCACCGAAAAAAGGTCTTGTGAAAAAAACTGTCTAATTGACAAATGTAAAATAGTGAAATTTCCTACAGTAACGTGATGATGATGATGATTACATTTGTCTAGTTTTAAACAGAATTTTTATTGTGTTTGTATTCGTACTTGTACATATAGTGTATACAGCGTAAGCGTAAAATAACATGGCAAATCTGTCTGCAAAAAGAATTGTCTCCTGTCTAAAACAATTGTCCGCTTGTCTATGTCAATGTAACGTGAAGCAACTACTGTATGTTCGTGTGTTTGTAAATGTGAGTGTGAGAGTGTGTATGTCTATGTATGTGTGTGTATTGTCATTATCATCATCATAGTGTATATATTTGTACATAAAGAAATCTTCGACTCTTCTTTTCCTCTCTAGTTCTCTTTCTCTCTCTCTCTCTCTGTGGTTCAAACTTTGGAACAACAAACGTGACAAAACAATCGATTCGACAGTTGGAGCTTTAGTTTTCTCAGAAACGATTAGCAGTTGGGTTAGGAGGAGTCGGACGAAAATTATTTGTCAGACATAAACTTCCAGATGAGACTCTTTGACGAAGAGAAGAAATAAAAGAAGAAGACAGTACATGTAAAGAAGGAGAGTAAGGCAATCGTAAAGCAATAAGTATAACAGTACATGTATATATCTACGAAGCAGAAAAAGAGACTCGGGACATGAGTCATGTGAGATGTGCATGTATGTATGTAGTTGTACAATTGGTATTACATACATACTGGAAAATGCAGTACAGTTTGATTTGTATAGTTTGTCTTGTCTCACTCTCGCTTACTGTTTACCAAATCTAATAGTATTTCAATTCGATTCGATTCAATTCAACTCAACTCGAGTCGACTTTGACTTTGGCTTCGAATTCAGCATCAACTTCAACTTCAATACAAGTTCAATGCTTTGGGAGAAATAAAATACGAGGAGCAGTGTGAGGAGTTTATACATATACAATATAAACATTTTTCATATGTATGTATACATAAAATACTTTACGCATATGAATATGTGATATGATATTCCAATCTGTGCTCTGGTTCTCCGTCTTTTTTGTTTTTCTCCCTTTTCATGATGTTATATACGTTGCTTGTGCTTTTCCCTTGATTTGTCTCTGTTCATATTCTCGACATAAAAAATGCAGATAAATGTGAGTGTGTGCATACAGCTCGAGTTGATGTTACGGCTGTCTCAAAAAACATGAGCTTGTAAAGTGTAAATGTAGTTAAGACATTTTTATACACGAACCATAGAATACCTTAGCACGGTACTTATACAGAGTAGAGTACACCAAAGGATATGATCCTCTAGCACAGAATCTCTCGCGTCCTCTGTATCCATGTTTAATGCACTCATGTCATGTATGTATCAACTTTGTGATTTACACACAATAACTTTTTTCCTCTTTGACAAATTACACTCTTCCTCAGTCTTCTTTCACTCTTCGTCTCCTTCTTCTTCTCCTTCGTCTTTTCCATCTTGAGTTTGTTCTTCTTCCGAAAAACGCACTGTTTTTTTTTCTCCACTCTAATGACGATCACCTTATACTTGTTCAAGTTGATCTACAGGATGTTTCACAAGAAGAAAAAGACAAAACACATCTCAAGAGAGAGAGAGGCAGATCGAGAGAAAAAGAGTGAAGGATAATCCACAGCAATTCACCCATATCATAATTACCAATAATCAACCACACACATCAGTATCAATTTAACTGTATCATTCCTCCGCAGACAGAGACAGAATACTTTGCCTGAATACTTTTCAACTAAACTCCATTCGACTCAACTCGACTCTCAAAGTTGAGCAAAAGCAACGCAACAAAAACAAAAGCCAAACAGGAGACGAAGACGAAAGACGAAGACGAAGAAGACGAGGAAGAGACGAGAAGAAGAACAACAAATTACCCATCATGTATTATACACATTAGGTATTTCAATTTGAATTCTCAATTTTCAATTTCACAAACCAACTCACCCACTTTTTCACATTTTTTTCCACAGCTTCCCATTCCATGCATGTTATGATATTATGCTGAGAGTTACATAATGTTGAACTAGAAATGTATAGTTTACACTGTATTGTAATGTAATACTGATACTTTGAGTATGTATATATTTATGTACAGATTTTTATATTCTATTCTTTTCGTGCCCTTTATATATATTCTAGTTATTCTACTACTTACATTATATTATCCTGTGTTGACGACTATACGACGAAAAATCTATGGTATGATATGTAGCTAGCTAGTTGGCTGGCTGGCTGGAATTTTCAAGCCCAAGGTTTTCGACTTTCCACAAGACAAAAAACAAAGAAGTCTTTTGTTTCGAAAAAAAATTCTCCATTTTTCCAGTCAGTGCTATCAATTCCCGGCAGAGTACATAATACATACATACATATATAGCGTATGTATTAAGAGCCGCAACAAAAGTCGAAAACCCAGCAAAGCAAAGCAGAGGAAGGCACGGCTAAGGCAAAAGGCTCATCATCATTATATCTTGCAATACATGATAACTGGTACACATTATAAATACGAGCACAATTTGAAGCTGAGGGGGAAGGCCTTTGTTCCGTCTTTTCCTTTTGAGTTGAGCTGAGTTGAGTCGAGTTGACTACGAAGAATTCCTAGTCCCCTTCTTAATTTTCCTCTCAAACTTTATTGGAGAGAAAATGAAATGAAATTCATATACATCGAGAAAGACACACACACACACACTTAAACATATATAAACATAGTACAAAAGGGTTCAACTCTCCGCTTTTTCCACCAAGAAACACTTCAACTGCCGCCAACTTATTTATTGGACAGAGCATAGATCTAAGTAATACATACCATACACCTTGGCTCATGCATTGTAATACATGTATGTATGTATACTCCCTTAGTTTTCTATCTATGAAACATTAGCGTTTAACATTAAGACTGGATGGATTTCCCTTTAAAAAACCAGAACAAGTCATGACGAAGGTTGGCGGCGATCGATGTAATGGCTGGATTTTTAGATTCAGAAATGTTCCAACACTACAACATGTTATGCAGTTTCTAAATGTGTGTATTTTGGTGTGTCTGCGAGAGAAAAGAGATCAGGGATGGGAATTAGGAATAAGAAAACTGGTTAAAATTCGTCTGTTGTTGTTTCAAAAAAGTGGTGGAGTTTCCTGCTTTTGATTCCGATTTTCCCCCACAACTTCCCAAGACGAGTCACATTCACATTCAAAGCCAGACCCAAACCCAAACCAAACAGGGAGACGCTAGAAAGTTGTAGCCATAGTTGTGCATATGCTAGTCCAGATGGGAAATGGGAAAGACATTGTTTGTTGGGTATGTGATAACCTAATATATTATACTGGTTAAAAATATCAAATTATCACATATCAGTGAATATAAAGGGCTGTTGTGGTAAAAAAATAAGAAAGATAAGGTAAAATAACGCCATAAAATTTTACAGTCATCAGAGGTTGAACTTTATATTCAGCTGTAAGTGTATGTAATACATAGAAATTAAAAAAGAGCGTTGGTTTCGGCTCCGGCTTTATAACACTCAAGTGAGCCAGAGTGGCAGAACGAAGAAGAACAAGAACAAGAAAGAGCAAAGGATTTTCAACCTTTCAATAATAATAAATACAATACGCACAATGCAAGGAGCATGTACAATGTACGTACATATACACGCATATAAAAGAAGAGCCGAGGAAACAAAAATATTACGCATTCGCACTTATGACACAGACAGATTGACGTAACTGTTCAAATAGACAAAATACGAATAGAAATATCTATAGAGATGTCTACACGTGCATATTTATGTATACATACACGCATCAGCTATATATGTACAATACATTCAGCAGAACGCCGCTTGTCAATCCAATCACAGTTCAAGCAGCCTGTCTGACTGACTGACTGACTGAATGTAGAAGAGTTGCAATCAGAGCATTTGAACACGACAAGGATGATGATGATGATGATGTTGGTGGAACTCCAGAAATGGCAAATAATATGAGGAAAGAGGAGGCATAAAAATACGAAGGGAAGATAACATCGTTTGAAGTCAAAGTCTTGGGACCAGATGCACAGAGAAAGATAAAGAGAAAACGACGAGCTATATTTAGTCATAAATTGCCATTAGGTAGCACCCTGTGGACTCAGCCTTACTTCAACTTGTGTCAATAATAAGAGGATGAAAAAGCCTTTTACTTTACACACACACGCATTCAGAACACAAAGTCAGCAAAAGACCAAGAACAAGAATGAAAACGGCGGCGATGACGATGTGGCGATGGTAACGAAGACTGGCACGTTGCAGTGAAAACGTCGTCATCGTCTTCGTCGTTGCCTTGTGGAAAGATTCAAAGACGAGAAAAGAGCAAACAACATTCAAAGGACGAACACCTCAGGTTCCCTCTGTTCTCTGTATATAACCGTGTATATATGTTGCATACTTTTGTGGATTCTTGAACAAACCATCAGAAATATGCATTTGTAGATACTTGAATTTGTATTTGCACTGATGATTCTCTCATTCCTTCGTTCTATCCATCGAATCCAATTTTTCATGAAGTCATCCTGTCCACAGAGAAACACTTTTTGTAAACAGTCAACATCTTACTTATCCCAACTTTTCACAAAAAACGGTGTAGTGGTCGCCATGTTGCGAACATTGCGGTGAAAGCTACTCAAAACATTCCTTGAATACTTTGAAAAAAATTATTGCCCTCAATAATTTTTTAATGATGATCTTCAATTTGAAAGCCTCAAATTATTTTTCAGCAAAGATGTTTCAGGTCAAGATTTTGGAAAAGATTTTCAATTCATTGGATTGATGCATCAGAGTTTGAAACCTTCAAGGCAACAATATCACGACCACTAACCTGGTACATATTATATAATATATTTACAAGACTTGGAAATATCCTGAGAAAAATGCAAATGCGTCCAAAGCCAAAGCCAAATCCTTTGGTATACATATAATATACAAAAGAGCTTGACCACAAACGTCCATGTCTGTTTCCTTTGCAACTCCCTTGTTCCTTGTCGCCTTGTTTTGTTGCACTTTGGTTCTGGTTTTCCCTTTCGTCCTCCGTATTTCATGTCTCATTCTTCAATCCTATCTCTTGAATCATATCGTATCTGAATCTATCTAAAACGTACAGCATACAGCATGTATACATTAACAATGTTCTCTGGCTCTCATATCCTGGGAGAACAGGGAAAGGAACAGTGCTTTGTAAAAATGAAATGAGTAATAATTTTTAGTTGCTCTCTTGTCACTGACATGATGAACAGCGATATGAGTACGAGCATGAATATGAATTTGAATATGAGTTATAAGGCTCCAAGCTTCATGGATATGGAGAAGAACTACACGCATAATTGTCATTAGCCAATACAATCGTTAAGGAATTACAATACCAGTTCAAGTAACTATACGACTATGTATATTGTATGTATATTCGTCTACTATTACAAGGTAGTCCTGTGAACCATAAAACATACGTATACGTACGTATGAAGTTACTGCATAGCGTCAAAGTCAAATTCAAGTGGTGATTTTACGTTAACTAAACTTAAAGTCAATGTATTCAAGCTGGAATAGACAATTAACAATGTTTGACTGCGTATGTGTAATCATATGCATACTGCACAGTGTGAGGAGCCTCTACTCATTTGTCCCTCTCCTTTTCCTCTAGTTACATTTTATTTTGCTCCTGCTTTGCTCAGAAATTGTAGTAGTAGTTGTACAACTTAGTGGAGGGAAAATGTAAATGAAAATTCAAAGTCAATGTCAAAAAGTAGAGAGAGAAGAGAGAGAGTGTGAGAGAAAGAGATGCCTCCATAACCATAATAACGATGATAATACGTACCCATTTACAATTACTAGAAAGTCCAGTTTGGCCCTTCGTTTCGTTTTCAAGAAGTTGGATGAGAACTAGGAGAAGACGAAGAAGAAGAAACAGAAGAAGACAGTAAGCCTTATTTATCGTGGACCAATATGTGAGCCTGCCATGGCCGGGCCTGGCTTGGCATGGAATGAAATTAAATGAAATGAAAGAGCTCCTCTGTCTGCCGGTTAAAATACAGATAATCATAATAATGAATTCATAGGATGAAGAAGGAAAAGAAGAAGAGGTAAAACATGAAAGTAATTACTAGACAATTTTTCTCAGTCGTTAAACACGGTCGAACAAAACGCAAGGTTAGGATTTATTTGCAGTGTCTCTCCGTCCACTCCTGTACGATAAATCTTGAATTTAAAAATTTCCTTCCTCCATTTCCATAATATTCTTTTCCTCTCTTCCTTCCTTCGTTTTTCTATAATCACAATCAGCCTGCTTCTTTTTAGTATACATACATAATGACTTTGGCTTTAAAGTGTAAAATGATGCTTAGATTATGAAAAACTTCTGGATAAAGTTCACTTTAAAATTCAAAAGACTCGCCCCTTCCACGACATAAAAGCGGGCCTGCATTTGATAGACTTTGATTTCGTTTGATGTTGTTTGTTGGTGCAAAACTCGGGAGCAGATGCAGATGCAAATATATAATATCGCATTGTATAATTGAAGTATGTGCATTAAATACACGTGACAAGTGCAAAGGCTCTGGATAAGTTGCGAACGTATACATAATACATAACTGTATCTGTAAGTTAGAGGGGGAATTTAAACTGTTCAATTACCCCAGCACGGAGAAAATCTGTCATACACTTCAGCAGGCAATTTGTCGGTGAAGAGGATCATAATATGGAGTACATAATACGTAATACATTGTAATACATGAATGAAGAGAGCCGACCCCTCTATATCTCTGTCTGTCTATGTTTCTCTTACTTTTTCTCCGTAGAAAAAACTACATATATACAAGTACCCACTCGACCAACAAAAAGGGCAACATTCACACATGGAAATTACCGGAACTTCGCTCCTTTCGTCCTTCGTCCTCTCTCTCTTACCTCAAAACCAAACCAAAACCTCATATGGAATCTTAAGTTGCATCATTCGAATATGAATTTGAAGCTCATGCTCAAGCTTAACCTCTTATGTTTTCCCTCATTTCCCTTTAAAATATTTGGAACGTGTTTATGGTAGCACAGGGAAAATGTTCAAAATGGATTTGACGAAAAGCTGCAGCATAACTACACCTACTTTATACATACATGCGTATTATTTTGTTACATTGTATGAATACACCAAGTTTGGTGCTCCTGGTTACCTTTAAATTTAAGCTGAGCTCGTAAAACCGGGGGAGTGGAGAGACTCTCCCCTTCTCAATGAATACGTGTATATATGTATTTAAGTATGCATGAGTAGCAACAACTGTGCACACTCAGAGCAAAATCAGAATCAGGAGCAGAAACGATTCTCTAAACTCTAAAGACAGAGTAACACAAAGGGAAACTCCATCATGTCATGTACTGAGTACATATTACTATTGAGAATTGAGCCCCTTTACTATATTCATACAGATTGTGTATGTGTGTGTAGAAAAAAGTTTCACTATTATTATTTTTATTATTGGCCTAATGACACATACCCTGTTAGACCCTTATAAATGACGATGACGACGACGACGTAAGAACACAAATAGTATGAATGGAATGGCAGGATTTTGATCCTGATGGCTTCTGTTCCACTGAGCTGGCCGGCAACAATGCCGTGCATACATACATAATACACAAACACAGAGATGGAGAAAAGTTAGTGTAGCTTAAATTTGGCTTTGTTCACTTTGCGACAAAAAATGCAGGTATTTTTTTCCCTGGAGAACTAATATCCCAATATATATCCATGACGAGAACATAATATTATGTAATATGATTACATTATCATTGGCTTGGGTTTTGGCTTTGACTTTGACTTTAGCACAGTCATTAGCATGATGATGATGGAGGTGATGGTTATGGCTATGGCTACCGGATAAAATGACTACTTTTGGTCAATCAAGCCGGTAAAATCGATTATGAAAAGTTCAAAACTTTCATTAGTAACCAGATCGGGAGCGGAATGACAGAACGAGAGAGAGAGAGAGAGAGGGAGACAAAGAAATGGAAAAGGAGAGCTGCCACAGCCAGAACTCTGACTCTGGAGTTACAGCACAGTAACAGTTTTCATCGTTATCGTTCTTTCTCCATCTGTTTTTGTTGCAGTCATTTCAGCCACCACGGTCATTTCAGTCAAGTCCATCCATTCAAAGTTAGAGTTGAGCTCCAATCCAAAAGTCCAAATCCAAAGCCAATTCACAAGGAAGAGGAAAGAGAGCGTAGGCAAACAAGGCAAAGACATACGTAACGATGTCTATGTATGTACATTGTACATAGGAAAAAACTGTGGGCCAAGTCCATGCAAACTCTGGAAATATGAATGACCATCGTCAAAGTTACTTTGCTTCCCTATTCGGCCGTCTGCTGCCCTGCCTGCCTGCTTTTGAAACTCTGGCAGTAAATACAATTCTATGAATATGAATTTGACTAGGATTTCAACATGCCCTTTTAGTTACAGTGTGTGTAGAGTGTGGAGTTGGTTAATTCCGATGATTATTCGAGAATGAATAAGAGAGAAAGAAGAAGAAGAAGAGGGAGAGGAAGAGTGCGAGATAAAAATAAATAGAGTGCAGAACAAATTATTTAGACTTTAGATGGTTCACCCTCCACTTTATATTATCTAGTTATAGAGTAACTACATATATATGAGTCCAAAGGGCAAGAAGATGAGAGCCATTGCAGCAAATAAAAAACATTTACATGATGACTCTTTATTCTTCTCATCCATCCATAAATGCAGACCTATACACATATACATATTGCATATCTGCATTAGATGGTAGGATACGTATGTATTCATGGAGTACCGTCGGAGCAATCAAAATCAAATGCTGATTTCATTTCATTTCACTCGTGGACTCTATTATATTATATTATATTGCATTCAATTCCATTGTGTTGTACTTTGCATTGTGATTGTGATGTACTTTGTATTTGTATGTGTATGAAGTACCCGAGCCATTACTATTAATAGAATAGGAAAACCTATGGAAAAGATTTAATACACTTGGATTTGAATTTGTCTGGATATTTCGTATACATTGTAAATATAAGCATGTAAATATGTAGTATCTACATACATGGATAGATAGATAAATGAATGAATATAAATTGACTGCAAAAAATTATATTAGAAAAAAAGCAAGGAACGGAGATATTTATTCATACAAGATTCACGTTGAAGTGAATAAGAATAGGAATAGAAATAGGAATCAAAATCAGAATCAGGACTTGAATGCATAATAAACGTAAAGTTCAAATGTGTTCATGTCATAGAAAATTACACCTCAATGTCAGTCTCACTTCTTGAGCCGAGTCAAGTCAAGCTGCTCCTTTTACTCTGTCGCTATGTACTATGTATATGTGCACATTATTTTTATATGTCTTGTATTGTGAGTTGACCACGGGTTTTCTTCAACAATAGTTCATTGTGCGCTGCTTATTTCCATGTTCAGACTGTACAAGAGATATTACACATTATATACGACAGTCACAACTTATCTGTAGTTATATTATGTATAATGTATACATACGACGTTTTTGCTTGTACTGTAAAACTACAGGCATGAAACACGAAATGAAATGAAATGAATGGCTGATGCAAGACATTTCTCCATCGGAATAAGAAGGAGAAGATGAGGAGACTAACAAGAATGAGAATAAGAATGAACGTTTTTCATCCTGATATTTATTTATATGTATGTACATCATTCAAAATGCAAACCATACCATACGATACGAGATCGTTGCAAATAAAATGAAATAAACTCTGTCTGTTCCCTACGTTTTTTACCGTGGTTCTCATATCTCCACTGATATTCCTCTATTTGGCCGTGCTGTATGAATGTATGTATGTATGCAATAAAATGGAGAGAGGAAGAAGAAACGAAAAAATCAAGTCATTCTCTTTCCAGTCTACAATTTACAATGTATACACATTTAAACGCGCATTTAAATGTTAGGAGTTGAAGTTGAAAAGAGCGACAAGAGAGAGACAGAGAGAGAGAGAGAGAGCAAGAGACGAGCAGTGTTGTTCCAAATGACATTGTATTACTCAAGTAAGTGACACACAGCAGACCCGTAATAACTTTAACGCCTATTTTGACAGTAATTAGTTCATTAGTGCGTTAAAAGTATCTCCACCACCAATCGACTTTCCACTTTCCACATTGCCCATAGCTCACCATCCACTTCCCTTTTACGATACATAATAATACACGTAGATATATGTACACTATACCCTGTCTGTGCATATTATGTAAGTTTGTCTGAGGGTTTGTAACTCAGAATATGTATGACGTGCATAAAAGTATTCTATAATATGCGACCGCATTTTACCGTCTGCCCTTTTCTCCGTTTCTCCCTCTCGCTCTCAGCTTCCTTTCATTCATCTTCCATTTTCTATCGTGTCGCATGCATCTCCGTCGTCTAATTCTTCGCCTTCGACTTTGCCGTCGACTGGGGCTCAAACTCCAGCTCAAATGAAACTTCACTTGTGTGAACTTGAACTTGAACCGAGGCTCAAGCCGTAATTATGTAAGTATATATAACTATGTACTAGTTATGTATGCATCCAAAAAGACTTTGCTTTGGAAAAGAACATGCATATAGTTATACATATACGCAGAGTCAGAAGAAGGAAGGAAAATTAAATGAATAGAATGGTAATAGAAATCGTCGTATTATAGTCATAATAATAATAATAATTGCATGTGTACACTCGCTATACATAACTAATGTCTTTATGTATATTTGTGGAGAAAAGCAGCAGTGTACGCTGTGTAATAATGGTATGGTAGTAGTCGTCGTCGTCGTCTCCTTGCTGTGTTTTGTATGTTGTGTTATGTTTTGTGTATAGCGTTTGTAGACTTGTAGATAAAGGAGGATTATTCAAGCCGCAAACGAACAGAGCACTTTGTCATTATCATTATAATTGCATGGTGTAATATATTATGAGAATTGTCAAATAACTCCAGCCACTCCATAATCCTCATGTGTACATATTTATTGTGTTTTTTCAACAGACTCATGCAGCTCAGGAAGAAAGAAAATAGAGGGAAATACAGAGAGAGAGTAATGTAGAGACGAGAGGAATTGTCAATTTGCAGCACTGTATCTTTGTACATATCCGTAAGATGCAGATATAAGTATAGCTGCTTGCTTGCTTTAAAGAAAAGAAACTATTGGTTTTCTTCTCATACATGATATACTGATATTGGTTTACTACATGTATGTATGTATGTATTGGAGTTTGAAAATGGAAGATATATTATACATACAAGTTACCATTTTTTCCTGTATATTTGTTCCTTCTCTTTTTCCTCGTCGTCTCGGCTCAATATTCAATATTAGCGCTTCGTATTAGCTTAAAAGGGTAATAGTTAAAGCTATGTGCAAATTATTTATTTATGCCGGCAACTCTGCATTACATTCTATCATCGTCATTATTATGAGCAAAATGCGTATAGCGTATACATATAAAATGTACATTGAGAAATGATGGCGAGTGCAATGGTAGTTTGTCTTGTCTTTTTCACTTCTCTTCCAAAAAATGGTGGAGACAACACTCGAGATTTTTTAGAACTTTTTTCAAGTTGAGGTAAAATGCAGACACCACACCACATCGAATCGTACAAAACTTTATCACATATGCACATAATACACATAGCGAACCAATACATATCGTCAGCCATGATTCAACATGTACGATAAGTTTTGGATTAAGAGCAATATTGAAGATTGGAGGCAGTTTGCTTTTTTAAGCTGCAACTGTATACTCACGGTTTTGTTAATAGAAATGCCTTGTAAATTGAGACAGGTGACATTTTTGAAATTTCGGCGTGCAAGCAATTTGCCGGCAATTTGTCGTGCTGTTCGACTCAGTTGAGTTGAACAGAGTTGAGTTGAGTTGAGTTGTTGAATCGACTTTGAATCAAAATTGAGAAAAGATCAAGGTCATTGTGCATAGATTTAGTTTTTATGTACCTCCATACATTTGAAACAGTGCACATATTGCAATGCAGTACAATACAACATATAAAATATGATGATATATAGTGTTGAAAACTATGAGGTAAAAGAATATACAATTTAAATACAATTTCCGAATAAAATTTACGATGAATAATAAGACAGATAATCGTTGCTTCACTCCAATTTCTTTATGTACTTTGGCATTGAAATTTCAGGGGGGAGGACAAGATGAGGTAACTTAAAGAAGAAGAGGCCAGACAACTGGGGGAAAGTCACGCGAGGTGCTTACTCAAATAATGGTGGAGAATCGGAATTATTATTAATATGTATTATTATTATTATATTACTATTCTCTCATTTTTTTATGTCTGTATTCTACATTGTATTGTGTTTTGTGTTTGTGCTATTAGCGGTGTGGTAACATGCTCAAGTAACTTTCAACAACAGAATCTGAAAAACTCGTATAGATAGACAAACATACAATACACATATTACACATTATAACAAGAGAGAGAGAGAGAGAGAGAGAGAGAGAGGAAAGAGAGAAGTATCAGAACCAAACCAAACCAAAGCAAGTCAAGTCAAGACAGTGAGATAAAAGAACAAACTCCCAATTTTTCATAGAAAATGCTTACACGAACGAGACGAGCACAGGAGCAAAAGCAAAGAAGCAAAAGACGAAGGAACAGAAGAAGAAGAAGACTGAGTAGAAAAAAGACGAGAAAAAATACCTAAATAAATAATGCGCATGTAGCATTAACTACATGCAATACTGTTCTCTGTTCCTTCACATTCCAGACAAACGTCTTCATTATTATTATTACAGTGTGTGTGTGTATTTGACTGTATATTATTGTTGTTGTTGTTGCTGCTGTTAGAACTGCCTTTGCTTTGCTTTTGCCTTTGCCTTTGCTGTTGTTGAATATTATTTTCTCATACATTTTATCCACGGCGCATTCATTTTACAATATAAAATGGAAAAAAAGAGAAGCCTACACTTTTTCTTTTTATTTCTTATGTCTCCACTCATCCACATCACATCACAGAACAGAGGAGAGGAGAGAACATCACAGGAAAACACAGCACATCCTACCATAATCAGCATCATCAGAAAATCATGCATATTTTGATCATATCACACACAGTCACTACCGTGTAAACTTTGAAGTTGACTTTGAGTCTGACTAGCACTATATTTACACATACAGCATATGAATAAACGTATGGATACACATACATACGTGCATACGCTCTGTGTTTTTTCCACTCTGCAAGATTGTGAGAAAGGTTCAGGATAAGTGGAGTGGGGAATGGAAGGAAATTCCTGTCAAAAATTTTATTATTACCCCTAATAACTATCCAATAAATATTGTCAAAAATGTTTATTATCGATTCCCAAGTCTCAAACAAGTCATCATGTTCATGATCATCATCATCATCATCCTCAGATTCTTCTCTTTATTTTCCTTCTTATCCTCCTTGAATGCTTGTAAAAAAAGGAGGATAAAAGCAATCGGAATTGCAAAAAGCAAACAAGAACAAGAATTGTAACAGAAAACCGAACATACATGATACATACATACATACATATACCCAAATATTTGCATTTGAGTTGGAGTAACATCAAGTTGAACAGCGAATGACGAATTTTATTGCAAATTCTTGAGACTTTTCAACAGTAATCTGCATTTCTCCTTTTGACTCCACATGTACATTCATAATACATACATACACTGTGTACACTGTGCATGTATGAATGCATGGATATTGGGCATCGGAATTGAAATTGTACATTTTCCATGCCTGTTTCTGTTTCTGCTATCACACATCACGTGGTGTGTGATAGACTGAGTATTAATAAAATATTCTCAGTGTCTCGATCCCATCCTCGGTGTCGTTTTTCGTAAACACATTAGGCAAAGGAATACATTTGAAAGTATTAGGGCCAAGTCAAAATATGATATTCGTCATCTTCTTCTTCTATATCTACTTATTTTGTCCCTTCTTTTTCTTTTTCTTTTTCTTCATCTTCATCTTGTAGACTCCCGTGAAATATGTGGCAAAATAAAAGTAGCTCACATAATATAGTACACCACACCGTATAATATAAAAGTATCCATGTATATTTGCCATGCCTTGACGTGTTTCTTCCCCAAAATACGTGTATACTGTATACATCTATAAATGTATATGAAAATGCAAGTTTTGAGTTTTTTGAAGGTGACTGTGTGATCCATCCATGTGTATGTACAATGTGTGTGCATATTTATCTCTATATTTTATGCACATATGTATGAATGTATGTATGTATAAAAGCGGAGAAGAGGGATGTAAAAGTATGAAAAGTATGACATGATAGAGCAAAGGCAAACGTAAATGCTCGGCAAGGTTATGCACACATTTCTTGTGATGCTCCTGCTCTCCATTTTTCCATACATCAAGAGCAAACCAAGAGGAAGATGAAGAGAAAGAACAAGAAGAAGAGGAGAGAGAGAGAGAGATGAAAATGGAAATGTAAGATGGTGGCGTTCCGAGGATGTACTTACAGGCAGATGATGGGAAGAAGTCAAGTTGGGATAAAAGTCGACGTTTGTGAATAAGTAGACGATGTTTGTAAAAAGAAGGGGGAAGATAGAGCGTATAGAAGGAAGCATAGAGAATCATACATACAAGAAATAGAAGAGAGAGAAATAGAGAGAGAGAGTGAGACTCAAGAAAAAGGAGAAGCATTCGAAAAAATGACAACATATGAGTATTTTATCCGTGAGCGATGTTGCTGATAGCACGAAAAAGAAGAAGATTCGGCCTACGGAAAATATTTGGAAGAAATGGAAGACATTAGTCAAAGGAGAGTAGGAAAAGTCGGCGCCAGCCTCACATCACATCATAAGAACGTATCTATACATTATACACATATATAAATTGCATAGATCTTCCCTCTTCTCTTCTTCTCTCCTATCCTCTCCTCTCCTTGCATTGCCGTACATTTGCATGGAGTGGAATGGAATGGAATCGTATAGAATGGAACACTAACCACTTTTTCGTCAAATCCCATCTACTTTGTTTCCATAACTTTTTGACACACATATACACGCACTCACTCATCTCTCAACATTACCCTTTTCCGCCTCAGAGTCAGCCTCTCTCCTTCTTCAATCATTCTTTCAGAAGAAAGAACAGAGCGAGAGAAAAAATAGAGGAAAAGATCAATTCTCGAAATCTAAAGCTCCCTCGCTTTTATTTCGAAACACACGCCAGCCTATAAATATAGATAAAAATTCTATACACACTTGAATGCTCCGTGCAAGACAAAACAGTGAAAATGTGAATTTGGATATGTGTAATATGTATTTGTACATAAATGAATGGAAATACGAATGAGAATGCTCAGTATAGAAATATAGAAAAGAAAAAAAGAAACACACAGAGGATTTCAATCAATGCAAAAATTAGTTTTCGATTCCATTCCACACATTTTTTATATTGAACAATTCAGAGGAAGACCCCGGACTTGAAGCAATGCAAAAAGAAGAGTCCCAAAAGCCGAAGCTCAAGAAGAAAAAAGAAAAAGAAAATGGGAGCTGGAGAGAATAATGTGGAATACAATACCATAGAAAATAGAATTCAATCCTCATTCACCCACCACACACATACACAGTGCACGGAAGAGCACAATGGAAAATGCACAATATATCAAGCAAATAAAAATACGTCGGAGAGAATAAATAGAAATACACATATAAATCTCTGTATCTCTCACACACACATGAACTTATATATATATTCCGTATATGTATAATGTATATCTGTGCATTGGCCGGAGAAGAAGAACCAGAGCTGGCGTGTGCAACTCTGATAATAAAATACTCACGCGAATATATTATATAGACATTTCGTATTCTAGGATACATGTTTTTGTGTGGAGAGAAGCATAATCTCGATAGTTGCAGCTATGGCCATGGTAGTTATATACATAGTTGCAGAAAGAAGCATTAGATCAGAATAAGTAGTTTGCAGTTAACCGCTTCATTCCAAGGAAAGATACATAGATACACGATATGTGTATGTATATGTGTATCCGAAAGTCTGCGGAAAAGACGTGCATAGATACTCAGATGTAGAAAAAAGCCATGTCGGTTTTCTGCCTGTGCAAATGGGATTTTATTTATTTCCCCCCTTTACTTTACTTTACTTTACTGTGCTTTGGTTTGGTTTGGCTTGGCTTGGGCTCCAGCAGAATGTCATCGTAGTTACATTAGGAAAAGAAGAATACATAAAAATATGTGCAATAACTGTGGATATTGCACATATTTCTACGTACTATGTATATGTGTCGGAAAGATATGAGTTGATATGCTGTAATGTGCGATACTTTTCAGAAAATGAAAGAAGGAGCAGAAGAACACGATATGATATTTCTTATGAATGTACATCTGTATGTATGTATGTATGTATGCATTGTGTGTATAGTTAGAACAGGAGGCGAGCTTTTGAAAATGTGTCGACCTTTTCCTCCCTTTTGCTATACATAAGGGAAAAATGGGAGAATCTTTGCGTCTTGTGCCACCAAAGTTACATAAATAAAAAAGAACAATGTGGAGAAGAGAGAGAGAGAGAGAGAGAGAAGTTGCACGTTTTATAGATAACTGAAGCCGTGTCCTCGATTCCACAAATATCCTCATTTTCGCTTCAATGAATCTTGCAAAAATTCTACCATTCCTCCATTCCATAAGTCAACCATAATATTCACACAGAAGATGGTAAAAAAGAACAGAAGCGGAGAGCACATAAGCTGGAGATGGGCACACCTCTTTCTTTTCTCCTTGGCTTCTATTCTATTCTCTCTTATTTTCCCTCTTCTTTCATATTTTCCACATTGTGGTACCATACACATTTATTTTTCCTAGCTCACTCCCTCTTGCAACATAAAAGCTCACAAAATTCTGCACTATTATCTCCACACAGTCGGCATATTATAATAGAAATGCGAAAATAAAACTTTCATTTTACCACCTAGTTAAATTCAATTTCCAATTTATACATGTCTATGCGCGGCCAAAAAATTGGCCTTTAAATGAAAAAGAACCACAGTTTTGAATTCGCATTGGGTTTTCTTCCAATATCCATAGTTTTTGATAAAAATGGAAGCGCAGTCGGCATCAGCATCGACTTTGGCATTGCATTCTGCATTCTGTACCATGCTAAGCATCAGCATGAGCATAAAGGAATAGAGAGAACGAGGACGGCGATGTACGTATGTATGTGTGCAGAAGAAGTGGAAGTGTGAACACCGGCAGCCGACGAATAGGGGATTCGAGAGCAGCGCACATTTTCAAACTCAAATCTCGACCGGCCTTCCATCCCCTCACGTTTCTTTCATTGAGTTTGAGTTTTGAATGAAATTCTTTGCACATACAAATTTAAAACAAGCCCGTACACGTGTGTACGACAATACGAACGAAGTTCAGTAGCTAATAAAGACACACACACGCAGTTTTTGAAATTTAAAGTTAATTCCGCAACGCCGTTTACATCAAAGACCAGCAAATCCTCAGAGATTCCCAAAAACTTATGGTTGGTAATAAGATGAGGAGGGTTTGGCCGAAC